>NJCR01000360.1:863-60958 GCA_002234235.1 Fusarium hostae
ATTATTACTTAAAATCCTTATAAATAGAGAATTAATATTTACTTTAAAATTTTAATAATTACTTATAGACTGCTTAAAATTAAATTATTGCCTTATAATGGCATTTAGACTTTAATTAAATAAATAAATAAAATATTAAAATAATATTTATAATATTATATTAACTATAAATAAAGTAATTAAGTTAAGAAATTACTATATACTTAACTTACTTATAATACTATATATAATAAAAGCATTAAGATTAATCTTTTTAAAGAGAGATATAGTCTACTTAATTATAAAAAACATTATAATAAAATNNTTAAATTATAAATATATTAAACTATATAAAATAAAAATAAAAATCTTAAAAATATAATTACAAATTAAACTTATTATTAAAAGTTAAGCTCTATTTAATCTTTTATATTTTATTACTTAAATTAAAAGAAATTATAAAACTAAAAGTCTATAAAGTAGAAATACTTAAAAAAATAAAAAAGGTTAATAAAAAAATAAAATACTTTATTAAATAAAAAACCTATTTAAAAAGTAAAAATATATAGAAATTATTAAAATACCTTATTAATGCCTAATAACTCCTAAAGAAGTTCTATTAATATCTATAAAAAAAATCTCACCTTAATTAATAATATTAGCAGCCCTTACTGACTGAGCCTTAACTATAGTAAAAGACTTAGTATTTTTAAGGACCTTTAACTCATTAAGAGACTTAATATTGTAATATAATATCTTAATTCCTTATTTATTTAACTGTTTTTTCTAATAATAAAGATATATTAAATGTATAAAATGCTTATTTATTTATTATTATAATTATTATAATTTATTTTTAATAATCTCCTCTTTATACTTAAGATAATGCTTTTTAATAGTAAAATAATTAGCTAAAAGTAATTAAAATTAATAAGAAAAATATAATAAAAGTAATAAACTTACCCTTAAGAATTAAAATACCTTTATTATTATACTTATAACTATAATAAGTATATTATATATAATTAAAATAATCTTTTTTTACTTAATACTTTAAATAATATAATTTATACTAACTATATAATATAATAAGAAAATTAATATATTTAATTAAAATAGCTTATATATAGTAATTATAAGTAGCTTTAAATTTAAATATATTATTAATAAAATATAAAAAAATATTATAAGTTTAAGTTAATATATATTAAAATTATATAAAAAGAAAGTAAATATATAAGTCTTTAGGGCAAGACTAAAGAGAGAAAAAAGATTATATTATAACTTAATAAAAAAAGGCACTTATATTATATATATCCTTGTAGAAACTTATTAATAATATATTAACTTATGCCATACTAAGAATAATTAACTATACGCTAACTTATTAACTTATAATAAACTTACTATTTAACTTATAACTTACTATAAGTCTATATATTTAAACTATAAGCCACTTAATATATATAGATATTTATTTAACATTAAATAGAACTTAATTTACTAGCTATTAATAAAACTTCTTTATATTAATTAAGTCTAATATATATTAAATCTACCATTAAGAGACGTAATACCTCACTTCGCTTAGCACCATGCCCTTTGTCATCTGCCAACAATAAACCTAGTACAGCCTAGTTTAACATAGTTAGACCCAATCATTATAGTATGGCTTTAGCGTAGGTAAGCTAACAATAATAGCAGTATATGGTGATAACTTTATATATTAAAGCCACTACAGAAAGAAGCCCTATTAAGCAATAACCTAGACTTTAAAGCCTATCAGTATGGGCTTTCTCTTAATAAGCATTATATCTTTTGATCTGCCTATAAAAGGGACTATATACTTATCTATAGTTAGATTAGTCTCTAGAAAATAAAGCTTATTTAATACTTTCTATATAAGGTTAAATTACTCTTTAGCCACTTAAAAAGTCTTTAAAAGATTACCCTTATCCCTTATATTGACTTTAGTATAATTAAAAATATAAAAATATTAGCTAATTAGCTAAAACCTCTATAATGGCATAAACTTAATAATTAAATAAAGAAAGTATTAATTTTTTAAATTAAATAATTTTTAATAATTCTTTATTATTATTTCTTTATAAATTCTTAAATAAATAACTTTAAGCTATATATATATTATTGTAATAAAGATATCTTTTTATTTTAAAATATATAAATATTTATAAAGAAAAATATTTTAATTATTAATAATAATATTTTTAAATAAATAAATACTTTAATTATTAATATATTTAATTTATAATTATATAAAAAAAAATATAAAAAATTAAAATAATTTAAGTAAAGAGTTAAGTAAAGAGTTAATCTTAAAATTATAATATTTTAAATTAAAAAGTTAAAACTTATTAATATAGCCTTCTTTAAGTAAAAAATTAAATATATTAATAAAATTATTAATTGCCCTTAAAGGTAAAATATTAAAGCTATAATTATTTATATTATTTTATATCTTTAAAGAGCTTATTATTTTAATTATAATAAGCTAGAGATTATTTATATAAGGATTTTAATGAATTTAGTGGTAAAAAATTAAGTAGCTATCTGATAAGAACTTTATGTACCCTGTAGGTACTAATGTGGTTAGTCAGCTAAATGGGGCGAGTGACCTGTTGACGACTTGTGCCGCTCAAAGAGATAGGCTTCCTGAGCTTTAAAGCAATCAGCCAATCAGTAATAAATCCGGATATCGGATAAATCGGACTAACCGGGGAAAAGACTCCACTTACAATAATTCAGGGAGTACCAACAAGGGCGCGTTTCCGGTTTGAATTTTCGTATCACACAGTTCCGCTAAAACTAAACTATCTCCACGTCAACGCCCCGATAATTCAAGTCGTTCAATTCAATTCAAGTCGCACCCCCCGACTTGCAAGTTAGGAAAAAAGCTCACAAGTCAAGTCTACCTAGGTCCTGACTTGCAAGTCTGTTAGTCAGTATAGTAAAATTAGTAATATATAGGTACCTTTTACCTCTTCCTGTTAGAAATACCTGGAGGTTTCAGGTAAGTCCTCTTATCTTATCTTCTTATCTTATCTCGCTAGATTAGTCAGCATAATTGCTAAATTTAGCCATACTGGGCTGATAGTCTATACCTAAATAGGAATGGCTGCACTGGCTTGAACCAATCAAGTCAACGCAAGTCTCAGCCTCAAAATACAATTCAATTCAATTTACACCCTCCCTCCCTCAAGCCCCTGAAAAAGCCGACTTGAATTGAATTGTCGGGGGCGTTACTCCGCGTGTTTCTTTCAGGGGATAGATATACTGGCTGGGATGTTCAAAATTCAAAGTGATTGAAAGCATGGAAATGGGTAAGCGCTTCGTCTTGAGGACGAACTGGAGAGCCAAATGGAACAGTAGCCGACCAGGAACAAGACGATGCCAGAAGGGAGAAATGGAATTGTCAAGTACTGGGTGTTTCCCTTATAGCGAGGCCATAGAAGTGAACCAATTGGTTGCTCAAGTGTTGGGTATTGAATCCTGACACGACTTCGCACATCATAGACAGATTTTGCCGCGGCAATCATCAAGAAAAGATGCTCCTTGTAGAATCGATGACGTTGCAGTTTATGCGAATGTTGCTTCTGAAAGGGGATGTGTGACCTGAGTAATTGAAGTAGTTGCGTGATGTTTGCAGGTTGCCAAGAAGTGGGAATGGATACGAACCGTTCCGTACCTTGTCTGTGACTATGTGGAATCGGGGATTCCTTGTTAAGTGGTATTCTTGTCTTAAAGTCTGTTATTTCTTGCTAAGATTGATACTATAAGAGCAACAATTGAATAAGTTTCTTTAGAACTTCCAATTGTGTCACTCTTTGCATCGTGAACCAACATTTCAAACCTCATCTTGAGATCTTCAAACTGAGTGGGTCAAGCTTTAGCTGCCGAAGAAAGACCCCTGCTAGAGAGTGGATATTGATGGATTAGAATAGAAATGGACCCATTATTAACCTCTTAAGAATTGTATGAATAGAATCAATGTTGAAGACATATCACTTCGAGAATGTGGAAACAGCTACCACATGACATGGGTGGCTGAAGCGGTGAACAGGTCAATTGAGACAACATGCAAAAGCCCCTCCATCAATCAATCAATGCAACACTCATCAGCCGATTCCAAGCCTCCATCTCCGCACTTGCCCGCCATCTCAAGACACAACGGCCACTTTGATCCAGTCAAAAGCCAAAGACGCCTAAACCAGGGGTACCCATCCCTGAAAATGCTACCTCCCGGACTGCCGTCTGGGGAAAATCCGGGGTTCTTTTGTGTACTCGACAAGTCCCTTTTCTGTACTGTGGCGGCTCACATGCCCCACACAGCTTCTCTAAATACCATAGGGTGACTTTGCAGAAGACCTGGATAATATCAGACATGCGCCTCGTCACGCATCAATGACGGCAAGAAATTCCCCGCAAGTAACGGTTCACCTCCTCCTCTTTTAAGAGAGACGAGTTCCCGACGCGAGTGGAGGCGTCTTCCTCCTTGATACTTACCTTAGCTCCGTTCGGTTCATCAACTCCTTCAGATCTGCGGGTTCATTCCTGACTATCAATCTTGCTAATTGTCAATTATATACTCATTGACTGTCAAAATGTCTCCTCTCGTCACTCGTGTCGCTCGCTCTGCTGTCGTCCTTCGACCTCTCCCTGCAGCCCAACGAGGACTCCGCACTTCGAGCATCCTCCGCGATTCCGAGCCATACCAGGCGAAGCCGCCCAAGCAGAACCAGAACCAGTATGGATATACTAATTGAGGTATAACGAGTTGGACTAACATTGAAATCTTAGTAACAAAATTCTCGTCGCCGGTGCTCTCGCTATTGGCGGTGGGTTCTGGTGGTTCTACAGAGGGGGTAAGCCCACCCTCGACGCATCCGGTGAACCCAAGGCACCTACCAAGTAAATACGATAAATATTACGAGCATCACCTGGGAGTTCAACTGCGAAAAAACCCCAGGCAAAAAGATATGATGGCGATGGCGATGGCGATAAGGGCATGTGAATCGGGAAGGACTTGTCATTTCCTCTCTGGGCAGAGAGCTTTAGCCTGCAAAATCACACCTTGAATGGTGGAATGTCTTATTGGTGATTGACTTCAATCAACAGTATGCATAATATCACCTTTATTTGCGCCACGCACATATAAATCTCACTGTTTACTGCTTCGCATTGCTTCATTTGAACCGATCCTTCTAAGCTGCGGCCCTGCGACTTTGATGATATTAGCATTACATATAAAACGCATCCAAGTAACCCCCTTCGCGATGCTGCCAGACTTCTAGTCCGTCTATATGCGGGAGACAATTGATGGTCAAGTTACCAATTGGAAGGACGAGCTCTGTCACATGCAAAAATGGATCGTCGTGGAGGAGAGGAAAGACCACTGAAGCTCTTGCTTGAACTTTAACTCCCAGTTTGGTAATTCGCCCAAAATTGGAAACTCTGAGTCAACAATAGGACAAGTACCACGAATAACATTGAACAATTCAACACATAACAAAAGAAATAGCAAAAGATTTAACTCGCTTGCCCCGTACTGGAATCGAACCAGTGATCTTATCATTACTAGTGATACGCTTTACCACTGAGCCAACGGGGCTTGTCTAGCGACTTACAACAAGCTTGGAGGCTTGCTCTGATGGTTGGGACAAATGTACAACAGTATAAGATAGGTTAAAGAGATTGAATTTCTACGTATTCTTATCATCCGTCTGTCTATAGAAAGCACACATCCTTCAAACTGTTTTCCATGCTCCCCTATTGAGAACCTGAATCTCCTTCTTCGTGGTAGACGTGTTCCCAGTCTCCAGATTGAGCAGGAAACCCTGAGCGCTTCCAGGTATTTTCCTCGAAAGCTTGTCCTACTGGTACCCGTCCTGTGGGGCTGGAAGCAGGCGTGGTGTTGAAAGCCCCTTGATCTTGACGAGACTTAGCGGATGCCTTGAACTGTCTAAACAAAGCATTAAAAGCTTCATCGCGAACGCTGATATCGTTTGCGCGGTTTGTGGTAGAGTCCGTACAGGACGGCGGTGCATTTCCTGTCAAGGAATTGTATGAAAGGTGAGGAAATGTTGTTTGGGAACCCTGCTGACTCGTTGTAGAGGTAGGCTGTCGAGCAGTTGTCATTGGGTGAGTGCAATCGATTGCGGGAGCTTTGAGAGGAAAGACAGGAGCTGGGGTGTGCCTTTTGGGAATATTCTTCTTGGCACGCTTCTGATCAAAACTCTCCAGTTGGGGCCGTTGAGAAGCGGTTTCCCAGTGACTCTCCGGGGGAGTCTTTGGGCCAGTCTGTTGAGAAGTAGCTGTCTGAGCAAGCTTCTCAACAACAGGCCTACGAATAATAGGCGGCGTAGGGAATTGTAGAGCTGGCTTTTGATAATTTGTCGCTGGGACAGAGCTTGGAGGAGGAGATGCCAGAGGAGCAGATACTGGCAGTTCTTGAGGGACCGAACACTCTTCCTTGGTGTTCTGCTCGGGTGGAAATTCAAGGTGTATGAGAGCACGTATATATCGTGCTTGCACCTTCAAAACATGTACCCATACGATCAGGGAGCTAAGAACGGAGAGCCCGAACATTAAAAAGCGGATAGCGACCAAGATCAAGCTCAAGATGCAGGGCTTTGTCCATTCACCGTTCGCCAAATATTGTCGGTAAGCCAAAATGAAAACCATTGTGCAGGCAGGGGCTCCATAGCTGATCTGAAAGAAGATCATCCAGCTCGAAAAGACGACGGCACGAATTCGGTTTCTGTCATTGCGCTGAATCCAACCCAGGGCCTTGAACTTGGTGGTAGAATTGCCAGATTCTTGGTCCTTGGTATTGTCGTTCGGCTTCGGGTTGAGCTGCTTTCTGATCATGAAGTAGTTGAAAAGAATGAACACGATGACAAACCAGAACTTATCGGAGCTTAACTCCTGCAACAAGTCGGGGGTCACCTTCTCAAGGGTCCCAAGACCCTCCAATTTCTTCAACAGATTTGGACATGGCATACCCTTTTCTATGAAAAAGCTATTGACAACACCGTCGTCATCATAGCTCTTCCAGCAGAGCTTGGAGCTGTTCATTTTGTTGAGGCTAATGTTGAGATCAAAGACGAAGTAAGATGTAGTTCCCTCTGAGGCTGGAGGGAGAAAAAATGTTTTTGAAGAATGAAAGAGGTAGAAATGAAAAAAGGCCGAAGATGGGATGCAGCTGTCTTTAAATAAAGGAGAACAGCGTGTTAAGCTTTTGGTTCACATAACTTAAAAGATATCCTACATAATGCTTCTTTTTAAAAGTCACGATACAATCCTGTATATTGAGTCATCCCGAAAGCTACCTATGTGTAAAACCTAGCTCTGTGAAAATCACGCAGTTCAGTTCAAAGTTAACATGAAATTATGGACTGATAGTTTCTCAAGACTACAGGTACACTCGGTCACAGAAGTAATTTACTTGTAATGTATTGTCATCAAAGCTTGATCGAAGTTGGCCAACAGCAGGTGTAGAGTACATAATACTAATTCATTCAAAATGTGCAAGGAAGCTTCGCCGACTTTGTACAGGTCTTGGCTTTTCAAACACTTTGAGGAAAGTAGATAAAATCTCATCACGAGATTATACAAAATCAAAAAAAGGATTGCTGGCCTTAGGCATGGAACATCATTCATCAGACTAACTCTAGGGTTGTCTCGACATGAAAACATCAAAACAAACTAGAGTTAACAAGTCATACTTGAACTTCAATCAAACCGTGTGATTTGAAAGTTTCCTCGACCACAAAGACAGATGTATGAGTAGCCACGATTCATTCAAAGCCAAAAGTGCTATACAGATACACTTGTGCAATGATAGATCATCAAAATTAGTAAGTTGTCAAAGTAAGCATAATTCGCAACAAAGTCATTGTGGAAGCCTGTCAGAATATACCACGTGGGTATAAAAAAGTTTAATAAGTCTGAGCAACGGTACAGAGCTCACCGTGCTCACATGCCGCCCCAACTACCAGCACCAGCTCCCATTTGATCCATCGCTGGCCTGTTCAAAGTCCTCAAAGCCTCATCCCAGTTCTGCCAGTCAATATCATCAACTTCGCCGGGATCCATATTTAGGTCAAGACCACGATTGGACCCCGCTCTGTTTTGGAAAAGCTCATCGATATCACCTAAAGCACCTGGATCTTGCGTGTGTTGCAACATATCTGAACCTGTCCATGGTGATAGGCGAGTACCTCCAAGTGCTTGAGGATCATTGTCGTTCCTATGTGTAGATGCCGTTCCTGATATGGCGGGCGATGCAATGCTTGAGAGACTTCCAAGGCTACTATCACCTGGGTAAAGACCACCCATGTTCTGTGCTCCGGAATCACCCCCTTCGTAATATATCGCAATATTTGGATTGCCAGAGTGAATGTTTTGCCAGGTATTGGGGTCAAATACACTCATTTGGTCGAGTGGCTGTTGGGGCTGTTGTCGGGTTTGCGAAAGCGACGCAGGTTGATCTGCGCTGGGTAGAATGTTCCGGTATTCAGCATCATCGGAGAAGTCTCCCGGTCGAAATATCTTTCGCCATCGGATTCGGAGTTCTGACATGCGGGTCTCCATTCCGGGCGCAGGGCCAATACGCTCCAGTACAGGTTTGAGTCTCTCCTCACGATCGAGCCGTCTCGCTGCCTCAGGATCAGCGCGTAAACGAACAAGTTCTGATTCACGATGTCGTTTAGCCTTTGTGAAAAGCCTTTTAATAGGCATCCATGCAGCCGTATGGTTTGTGTTATTACTGCCATCGATTGGATGGTCGTAGTCGAGAATTTGGGCAGCTTCCCACGCTCGCTCCGAGGTGATACCCCAAGGCCGTTTCGAGAGTTCCAGCAGCATGCAAGCAATCGCGTGCCATTGACGGTAAGATTTGAACAGCCAACGCCACTGGCGGCAGCTGGGGCCAATATTGAGAATGTGGCTGTACTCAACGATCTCAATACAAGACTGCCACAGCCGGCTTCGGATCTCGTATGATACCTCCGGACCCGTTCCGGGGAAGAGCACGGGCTGATAAATGATGAGGCCAACCTTTGCCATCATGATTCTCGAAATGAGAGAAGCAACCCAGAAAATAGGATCATCTTCCCTGATAAGATGTTTCAGGAACTTATCCTCCATGCGTTCGTAGACTTCAACAAGCATGCGCTCGCGCTCTTCGAGGCTTTTTTCGACCTCTTTGGGATCAACAGGACGCATTTGCGCTATGGCCGCGAACAAACCCCGAGATAGGGCGGTGATCTCGTAACGTGAGAGGCAAATGGCAGAGTCAGTACGACCTTGACGTGGAGTTGGCGTCTCGGTAAAAGATGGGTCGATATCGGCGTCATTTATGTTGGATGGGAGTTGAGTGTCAAAGGTCTTGTCGCCTATGATCAGATCAGACCCCATCTCCTCAGCGGAACGGACATCGAGAGACACAATGGCCCACCAAAGACGACGGCGCATCTCTACTTCAAACGGTGACAAGCCAAGCTGTTGACCGTCGCGGTAGAGACCGAGGGCTTGAGCCATTCGGACACAAAGACTTGTAAGAGTCCAAGCGAATTTGCTATCGTCATGACATTTGACTACGGTGAGATAGATGACAAATGCTTGCAGCATAGCCATGTTGGTGGTGTTGAGAAGATTAGCCTTGGCTAGAGCTTGTTCAAGAGCGAAGCGAAATTGAGAAATGAAGTGAGATTGAGATGCGCCGAGATTTGCTTCAACCTAGAATATGTGAGACGGCGTCCACATCTTCTGTAAGTGAGAGCTCACCTCTTGTGTCTCCATCGAAGTGACAGCCGAGTAATAAATGGCAAACACAAGCGCTTCATCCCCAGGACGCAGATCATGCTCTCCGCGCCTCACTTGAGTCATGAGTCTGCTCATGGTGGGGATGTGCAACACCTTGACAAGAGGTTCAATATTCTCGAGATAGATCTGCCAAAGGAAAGAGCACTGGGCGGGCAATGGATGTAGGCCTGTGAGATCAACATCGGCAGAACTGTAGCCAAAAAGGAAGCTGTGGTGATCATGCTCAATACCCAAGTTTTGGGGAGGAGACTGCTCAGGGGTTGTATCTTCTTCAAACTCGGCTTCTTCTTCGTTCATAGTCTCCATCTCGTTGCGAATTTCAGCGAGCTGTCCATGTCAGATGATGCTCGAGATTGTCAAGGAGATCGTACCTCATCGTTGAGCTTCACGAAGAAGCCACTATTGACGTATCGTGGCGTGGAGTCTCCATCATGGAGTACTAAACGGCCAAGCTGTTTGTTGATCTTTGAGAAATCGGTATTCTCAGACTCTCTCTTGACCTTCTCAGTGGCTGCTTGAACGACATCTTTTGCACTCTTGCTCTTCTCTGAAGCCAGTGGTGATTCTCCATTGCTGACTTCCATGTCATTCTCACTAGCTGTACCCTGACCACTCATCTCATAGACAAGCCCCTCGAGCTTCCGCAATCGATCCAAGAGATCCATTTCACGCTCACTCTGCCCAGTGGCAGGCCCTGTAGGGGCAAGCCGCGTCTGACGTGGTGCGCGGCCTGGAGCAGGGTAGATGCAATCGCATTGAGCCCGTCGACAATTGCTGCAGGGCATCGTCTTGTCACATCGGACTCTACGTCTCCGACAGGTAACGCAACTGCGTGGATTTAGCAGAGGAGCGCCTGAAGTCATTAGGGCCACGGGTCTGTCATGGGGAATTGTTGCGTGGCCTGCTTGCCGCCCGGTAGCTGCGGGGTTAGTAGCCCGATGAAGGCTCCCAGGTGAGGCGCCAGAAGATGGCGTCTTGGGCGTGTTTGAAGCCATCACCAAAGTTGTTGTTTGATCGATAATTGTCTTCAGCCTTATAACAAATAATTCAAGGCGGAGACTCAATCATTAAATAATGGATCATGGAATGATCTGCAGACACAAGGGCCTGATTCAAAGATGAAACATCCTGGCCTTTGGTCAGCACTAACAACACTCCGTTGCAACTTATGACAGGGTCTGAGGCCATGATCATCTCGGTCGCCACGCCACTAAGCGAATCCTTCAAGATGGTACCTCACCTGGTGACATAATAAGACGGGCGGTTGAATTGGAATTACAATTTGTACTCGGCTCGTTGCCTGCGACTTGTGTCAGATCTGACATAGTGGTCCTAGCGTGAATCCATGTTATTACTAATAATAGAAGCATTTGAAGAACCTGGCCGAGCTTATTAGCACTTTATACATTGCAAATGCTATTTTCTCATGATCCTATGGAAGCTTGAGTCTTCGGGGATGACCTGCTATGGCCGAACGCTTTGCCACTCGTTTCGGGTATGCTCTTGCTTTCCTTGTCTCTTTCCTCGATGGAGGGGTCCTTTAATGCAAGATGCAAACATCTGCTTTGCAGTTGTCTTGTTCCAAGTCCATATCTTTGTCATCAGTTGCCTCGTTGGTCTGACAGGTAGGTACGTAGGCTCTAAGAATGGGCCTCTTCTTCTCCAACAAAAATGCTCGACTTTCAGTTCTTTAATATCTTTACCTGAGAAGGCAGACTTAGCCAGAGCAACTTCATAAAGGCTTACACGGCCAACGCTGATCCATGGAAAACCTCCAACATGTCTGATCCTCTTTCTGTAGCTGGCAGCGCTGTCGGGGTCATTTCTCTAGGTATCCAAGTCTGCAATGATCTCCTCCTCTATGCTGATGCCATTCGTGGACGGTCGCAAGATTTGAATAACTACATGGGCAACGTTCACTCATTGCTCACCTTATTCATGTCCCTAAACAGTACAATCACACGACTTAAGACTCTGAATCCAGATAAAGCCAAGATACCTCTTAAATACGACCGACTTGAAAGAGAAGATAAAAGACACATCTTGAGCAGCTATATGTGCCATCAAAAAGGTTAAAGAAAAAGGGGCAAGCCAGATAGTTTAAGCTCTCTTTATAATCTGACAGCCGCCATATAGGATACACATTTATACTTTCAACGTACAGACAAGGACCTCACCTTACATTTATCATCGATGCAAACGACGGGACTCTTTAAGTTAACTACCAGTTTTCCACCATGTTAGTTCGCAACTATGATAAACATTCAAGTCTACCAAGTGCTCCTAGGGATAGATATTACTTCAATAACCAGGGCAATATTATCAAGATCCATTTACCACCTAAGCCACCAAATCGAAGATTCCCCAGATTCTGTTTTTGAGAAATTCAATGGCCTCACAACGCCTTATCTATATCAGAAATGGGCACTAGGCCTCGAAAAGCTTCCTGTAAATGGTGCTAGACCCTTGCTTTTTGAGCGAGATAAGCAAGGGAACAACTACTTCCTCTCTCTGCACGTGACGGAAGATGAGCATAATAGAAGAAGGCAATCGCCCAAAGCTTTGATAACTTCTCTGAGTGGCATTTCTGATCGAGATGAGTGTGTTTGTTGGTGGCACACAAATGGGCGAGGCTATCCGACTGGACACTCTAATGAATGAGTCCTTGACTTGCTTGCAAGAGCTATATACTATACAACAAGAAGAGAAACGCGAGATGGAGCGCATTATGGAGAAAGTTCAAATTGGTAGGTCACACCCCAAAGCACGAGGTACTGCTCAGAATACAATCCAACGTGATGAAGGCTGATCCTGCTGACAGGCTTCTATAGCCCTAGAGCTGGTTTCATTATGTGAGGTTTAATAAGGTTTATTTATCGCCAGATGATGAGTTTGGAAATGAGGAAGAAGAAGATGACCAAACAGAGGAATAGGAAATGTCCAATTTGGCATAATAATGAGGATCAATAAGAAGTTCATGTCAGTCTGTTTAGGAATCTCCAATAGCATTGGATATTGAAAAATCTATTGCAGCGCAATAATATCCATCTCCATGCTCGCACTAGCAGGGAGCATCGGGGATTCGCAAGCACTTCGAGCAGGCTTGTGTGGATAATACTCGGCATAAACCTCGTTCATTTCCTTCATATCATCCATATTTTGAAAGTAAACCTACGAAATCATCAGTAAAAGCCTTGGAAATATCAAATGTGCAACGCACTGTTACCCTAACAGCCTTATCTAGGCTGGAACCTGCTGCCTCTAGAACAGCCATTGCGTTCTGACACATCTTGTGCGTCTTTTCAGCAATAGTCCCTTCTATGAGCTTAGCCTGTGAGTCGGCGGGGATTTGGCCCGAGAGGAAGACCATGCCGTTGGCTTTGATGGCTTGGGTGTATGGACCAATAGCTGGCATTTTTGATCAATATATGGTTTATATAGAGTGAGAGGATGATACGAACGAGCGACTGCCTTGGGGGAGAATACGTGCTCCATAGCTGCGTAAGATGGAATCGAGGCCGAGAATGTGCGGCTATGTAGGTAGTTGATAGTTCTTGGTTGTATCTTGATTTGAGTTATGTGCGCTGCTGGTCGTAGGGTGGACAAGACCGGAACAATACGACGGGTAGTCAATGTCATGATGTCAATAAAAAATAAAGTTTGTGCTTGTTCTGCACAGGAACTCACCTTGTTAAATATTGTTCGAGAATATGCCTCAGAATCCCGCTCCGTCATATACGTTCTGATTTACGGAACAGCATTCCGGTATAAGTCGGAGCTAGGTCTGAGGACTCTCACAAGCTGTCACGCTTTTCTGATGATGTAATTATATCAGGTTATCTTGAAGCAATGCATAATTACTATAATATCTAGCACCTAATTTAGATGTTTGTAGATATATCGTCCAAATCCCACATCCACGCATTATCAAGCATAGCAGTATCTAAGATATCGACACCTTCTACATTTAGATCATCGATCACTGATAGGATTGTGTTAGGGTGCGCGGGACCTCCAACTCCATTCCCATCTCGTATGTTTGACCACAATGGGTCAGGCGATATGCCTAATTGGCCCGGGTGGGTTATAGCATATTCGTCCAGACCGGGAACAAGGCTCACATTGAAAATGTTCCCAGCATCCTGATGCTGGCGACTGTTGTTACCTTGTAGCTTAGTATGTAGTTCTAGGATTTGTACGAGATCAGACCGATAGGCTTGCGCCGGAGCTACGCGCCGTGATACAAACTCGCCAAGTAGATTCATAACCTGGGGCAAGTCCCAAAGAAGCTCATTTGCTGGCCGTATGATGTCGATTAAAATCAAGGCAAATGCCGCTGAAAAGAGCGCATCGATATCATATGGCAAGAAGATATCTGGGCTCAAGTCAATAACAAACTGGTACAGAGAGACTGGCGAACTCACCACACATCATTTGTTGCTTCAAAATTGACATGATCTTGAGAATCTGGACTGCAGACTCGATGCACATCTTCAGCATCGACTCAAATGGCGACGAAGAGTGGCGAGCATTAGACACTGGAGCATTTGGTGCTAGCAGGGGCTTGAGAAGTGAGAAGAGAACGGGCCTAACAGTCAATATCACACACTGAGACCTAATTAGTTCGGGTTCGAGTAGACTCGATAAGAAAACACACCTGGTGGAGTAGAAGATGGAGTGTGGCAGATTCGCGAGAAATTGGTTGGCCTGGTTGCTGGACATCTAGCGGTAGATATTCACGTAGGACAACATAGGTTTCCGCAATATGAGAAAGAATTGACTTCACTTCAAGAAGGAAATTCCGCTGTTGATCGTGTACTCCATAGATGGCTGTGAACATCTTGATAAGCGGCCATTCACACGATAAAAGCCATGAAGCTCACCATCAAGAATCTTGCCGAGATGAGAAGAAATAATCGAATGAATAGCGAATGCGTTCTGCGACTCATCTCCTGGCTTCATTTCTGGGAACGGAATGGAGATATCGTCGTCTCTCATGACAGAAGGGCTGCCTAGCATAGCTGCGCACTTCCTATCGATACAGTAGACTGTCCACCAGAGCCGTCTTTGGTACTCGAAGTTTGAAGATCTCAACGCTTCCGGAAATTGTTTGTTCAGAACTTTGGTGACAGAAATCCGCAGGGCTTGGCCAATCTAAGGGCCAATTAGTTGGACGAAATACTGAAGATATGCAAACTAACCGTGACATAGGCCTCCTGCAGGAGATCGGTTGCATGCATGAACAAAGCAGCCAGACAGAGAACCTCAATTGACAACAAGGGATCTTCGTAGAGCCTTCTGATATCTGGCATAGCTTCAATGGCAAGTGTGAAATAGGTCATTCCGGAGGGGCCCATTTCAGAGTGTTCTCTGGACTGTATTGACTTTCCGAATGCTAGCACAAGTAGCATCTGAATGTGCCATAGGCTCGCATCAGCTTCCAAACCTTTGTCGCGGTCATAGTAAAATCTCCTCAATCTTCGAAGAAATATGTCTGCATCAAATATGGAGTAAAGAGAACCGATGTGCACAATCACTGTATTGGTCAAGTATTCAGCGTAAGAGAGTTTCGGCAAGGCGATGCTTGACAGATCGAGAGCTATCGGCGGTATTGTTCGTGTATACGATATGTCCTGTCGTTCCATAGATGCACTCCCGGGATCTGCGATTGGGGATGACTGTTGAAGAAGGTTGCGGACATTGCGACTGAAACTGAGAGTTGAGCTGTGCCCAAGGTAGGCTGACACGGTTAGCATTTCGATGACTATAAGGTACAAAGAAGGAGACTCACCCGCGTGTCCATAGCGTTGAACCTTGATCTGCGGCTCGGAAGTAACTAGAGCATTTGTAAGGGAACTTGACTCCGACCTCTTTTTTGAGTCAGTCAAAGGATAGAAACGTTCGCTGTGTGATATCTACCGATGGCGTCCCAGTTTCGTTCAAGGGGCTTTCTGGAGGATTTCTTGATGAAGGACGCGCATTGGGATGCACTGAAGTCGGTGAGAATACCCCAATGTTTGAGTCTAGACCTTGGACGGAACGTGATTGAGCCTCAAGTGACTCGATACGAGCGTGTAATTGGTCGAGGTAACTAAGTCCATCATCTTAGCAAGGGTTCATCTGCTCAGACCAATCACATACTCTACAGATACAGCTACTTTCTTTTCTTTCTCTTCAAAGACGCACGTTTCCTTACGTCTGATGCATCTTTCACAAGGATGGCGGCCTGAGCAGCGAGTCTTGCTGTTCCGGCAGCTGATACAGCTACTCTGCGTCAATTAAATTAGCAGGAGATTGGAAAGCTATAAACTGACGCATTGGTTATCTTTTCGCGCTTTCGAGCTCGGGTTCGAGTCGATCGCACATTGATCTCATTGTCCATTTGTTCGAGTGTTGAAGAAGGTTAATTGCATGTCGGAGTGACGTTCCGGGGGACGGGAATAAGATGGATGGATTGAATGTGGGGACGGGATGTTGTGACAGACCCACTACCCGCTCTTAGGAACTGTTCGTCCACTGGAGGCTCTATCGTTTCAGGGCGGGTTACGTATCAAGATGAATTCAATGAGCATACCGTAAGACAATAAAATTGTTTGATTGGAGCGCACTGACCAAGATATGTCTGATTGCGGAGAAGGCTTCAACTGCCGCTCAGGGGAAATACAGACGCGCTAACGCGTTATCTTTGGGTTATCGCCTGCAGCCCTGTCCCAGCCTCCTATTTTATCTGCTGTTCCTGGCTGCATCTTGTCCACTCCATGCAGCAATAACTGCTGTTAGGACAGGGTGTGATAATCGCGATACCAGCTTCTCAGTAGAGACCGATTGGTATTAAGAATGTCAGAATCTTATACCAGACTCTGTTTCATACCTGTAAAAAAATTTTAGACGTACTCAGATTTGTTGCGCGCTTTCAATTACTCTCAGAGCCGTCGCGCTCTATCATAAATTATCGGGGCAACGTGTTGCCCCAGAGCAACGGTAGTGCCACTTGAAAGAAGCAAGCATAGGAGGCCCAGGCAGCCAAGCGCAAATCTGCGAGCTGCGTCTGGTGAAACTTCAGCTCAACATCTCCTATTCTATATATCCACGTCTATGATACTTCATTTTTCAGTGGATTTCGCTGAATCTTTTCTTATTTAATTCTCTTTCACTCATAACTGCTTTTCGATACCCTCCCGTTTTTCTTTCCAGCCAGTTTTGCGTGCTCACGGGCCATCCAGGCTCCAGCTCTGCAGCCTGCTCTGTGAAGCAGAAAAACAATAGGCCCATTCATGAGCTTTGAAGCATCACTAATTCGATTTGCCTTTGCGGGGCATTGTCACTGCCGCTGCCGCTGCCACTGCAGCAACAATAATGTCTTCGCGCCCCACCCACAGTCTCTCATCCACAAGAATGTCACACTCATCAAGACGCCGCGGGCCTCGTGTCAAACCAGACCCAGAAGATAATCCTTCTATGCCAGATTCAGGAACTGTCAACTTCGGTATTCGCACTGCTCCTTCTGCTTCCTCTAGCTACGGCGGCAGCACTAGCTATATACCACCCGATCAGGCTTTCTATCACCACAGATCGGATGCCCGTGAGTACCTCTTTCATCTCCTCTTCCAAACGCACACACTAACAAAATCTCCAAAGCAACACCAAGTGAACGCATCACTGAACCTGAACCTCTTTTGAGGGAACTCAGGATGCGTCCCAACGCAGCAGCTGAGAGCCCAACTAATGTCCCCACAGATGGGAGCTTCTTTCAAACCTCCTTCCAGGACATCGGAAAGAAGCTCAAGGCCTGTAATGACACCCTTGGGGAGCTCCAGCAGCTTGGCGTTGACCACGATGTTCCACTTCCCGAGCTTGTGCTTGTTGGCGATCAGTCTGCAGGAAAATCTAGCTTGATGTCAGGTCTCGCAAATCTCGATCTCCCGCGCAGTGAGGGCACATGTACACGATGCCCGCTCCATATCCGGGTATCACGAAGTCACGACCCTTCTTGCCGTGTATCGCTGCGCAAGGCATACTCCTATCAGCCCCCACCTAGTGGCCGCATCTCGGAAGGGGATGTCACTGACAGAGATCCTTTCTTCCCCTGGCGCAAACTACCGTCCAGTGCGACTCACGAGTTCAAGACAATGATCGACTACAGCGAGATTGAAGATGTTCTGAGATGGGCTCAAATCGCTATTCTCAATGACGATAAGAGTCACGAGCTGTTCGTCCCTGGCTCAGGTGCACTGGCTGTCAACATCCCCATCGACAGAGCCGCCGAAGCAGTCGCCGCTAAGTTTTCACCGAATATCGTTGCACTTGAGATCAAAGGGCCAGAACTTCCTGACCTTTCTTTCTACGATATGCCTGGCATTTTTCAGAACCCTGCTGACGCAAGCGACGACTATCTTGTTAGTGTCGTGAGGAATCTGTCCAAGGAATATATTCAACATCCATCGGCAATCATCATGTGTTCTATGCCAATGAATAGCGATGCGGAAAACTCTTCAACCTTTGGTCTTATCCGTAGACTGGGCGCCCTTAACAGGACAATCGGCGTTTTGACCAAGGCTGATCTGATACCGGAGGGTGGCAATCACGAGCAGTGGCTTGCCATCATGAGAGGACAAGCTCACATTGCCGGCTTGGGATATTTCATTACTTCCCGACCACAGGGCAAAGATCTTGATGAGCTCAAGAAATGGGAAGAGTTAGTTTTCGTGGATCATTCTCTCGAACGATGGCCTGCAACCTTCCATGGCTTTTCGGAGCGATGCGGTGTGGAAAAGTTGAAGGCTTTCCTGTCGGAAAAGCTTGGGCAGGAATTTGCGAAAAGGTAATTAAGGAGTTGCTATCTCACAACATATCCGGAACAATGCTAACATATTATGACTAGTCTACCCCATATCAAACAGAAGCTAAGACAGCGCCTCACCGACATCGTTGAGCAACTCGAAAAGCTACCAGAACTACCTGACAATGTTGAACTCGAGGTCCAGACCAGTGTTATGGAGTTTGGTGAACTGACTCGAACACAACTGAAGCCATCCGAGTTCTCGAAGTATTTCGTTCCACTTCCGGATAACTTTCGCGACTGTCTGCTAGATATGAAGCCCAAATTTACCCTCAGAGATAGCAGTGACATTCCTGTTGTTGATATCTCTGATGATGAATCAGATGCGGGATCGGTAGCGCCGGTCATCAACCCACATACGCCTAGCAAACGACGGGCAATGCCGCCGCCTATTACGCCATCTAAACGTGTTCGCATGGAGGAAACACCAGCGGGGACTCCCTCTCGATCGCTACAACCTGAAGATAGTAGAGCCAGCGTGGGTAACTCCCCTGCGCCTCGTCGACAACTCTTCCCAGCCCCGTTCACTCCCTTCAGTGGAGTTGGACGAGGTTTCAGGACTCTTCGTCAAGTTCGTGACGAGATCAAGTCTAAGACCAGAGCTGGCGTACCTGACATCATCACGGAAGAAGTCTACAACGACATGTGCCGAGAAGCCATTGAACCATGGTCAGGGCCGATGAAAGCATTCCTCGATCATGTTATGAGCCTGTTGGATGAGATGCTCGATCAGGCACTGGCTAAGTCTTTTGCAAGTCTCAACAAGCGGTTGATCTTCCGGGAGTGCAGGAAAATCTTGACAGATTATCTCAACGATCGTCGCCGAGAGACGGCGGGGGCGCTTGATCTTGTGTACCGTCTCGAAACGTACGGCCTGTTCACTGTCAATCAGGAGGCATTTCGAAGATACCAAAAGGACGAACAGATTCTTTTAACGCGCTATCGCCACCAAATGCGTATGCAGGCCGCAGGGTATGGGGACGGCCGAGCTCCTGTTCCGTGGGAAAGTCTTACAGAGGAGAAGCGGGTGCTCGACGAAAAGCGACGTGAAAATGAGTTGACAAAACTTGGGCCGGACTCCTTCGAGCGGGAGCTGGAGGTTGTAGCTTATGTTAGAGGCTACTACCGCCTTGCAGCGCTGAGATTCGCGGATGCCGTGGCGTTGCACATTACAAATGGCATGATACCGCATATCCAGCGCAATTTGCCTTTCCATCTCGACCGAAAGCTAGGCATTGCTGGAGCCGATGCCAAGAGTGTTTACGAAAGACTCATGGAGGAAGATTCAGACACAGCAGCTAAACGGGGAACACTCAGGGGAGAGCGCGAGAAATTTGTGAGGGCTCTAGACAGTATCGAGGAGCTGGAGCGTGGAGCTGGCAGCAGCACCCTTTCGGAGGAAGAAAATGATGACGATGACATGGTCGATGTCCCCCTTATGAGCGGCGCACTTCCCGCCGAGGAGATCTGAATCATTGTGTCGTTACATAACCTGTTTCGACACCGATGTGGTTGGAGCTTGTCACATTTACTACAGTTGATCAGCAGCAGCTGTTGGAGAAAAGTTTGCATTGAGAAGGTTTATTTGTGTGTAACTGGACTGTTTTTCATTACCTTCTTACGATGTTTGCTAGGGAAAGGAAAAGTATTGATCACGAGTCGATAGAACTCGAGAATGGGTATGGGGAAAGCTGCTTAGGTTCTTTTGTGTGCAGGCAGTGGAAATGTTCTGTCAAGCAATCACGTCGATAAGGGAGGCCTCGCGGGAGAGCCTTTAGTTCTGGCTCATCCGGTTATTTGTTGTGTATATCATCAAAAGAGCCATGTATTAGCAAATGACAATTACACTTAGGAATGGGTTCATGACCGTCTCGCTCCGAGTCTAGAGGATCAAGCTGCATCGCAAGGGACGGCAAAATTCAGGCGACATAGTGAATCTAGAACTTCAAGCCGAGATACGAAGCCGAATGGCAACCTCTCAATATCCGGGAAGTGACAGGTGCAGGCTAAATTCATACGGCCTAATGGAAATGAAAATAGAAATAAAGATACCGTAGTTAACAGACCGATTGTGGTGAAGCTAAAGCATGGAATTGCCAGCCACAGCCGATGAACCGATTAATTGGAGGGTGTCGTCCAACGGTGGAAGGTTTAAGGCGCAGACAAAGCTAACGCAGGTGCCACTTGACCTCGTGGCAAGAACGCGGGGACTCCAGGAAGGGGGAGATCATCCAATCCTTCATTGATGGGAACAATACCTAGGAAAAGACCTAAGGGTTGGGTCTTCCCCAAAGTGTTGGAGTGTGGCCTCCAGATCTTTTCAGCTCGCCTTCTCCATTTCAGCCTGTTTCATTGTGAACTCGGATGCTTCAAACCTCTTACCAGCATCTTCCTCTGCTCTAACCTCGACTCCGGTTATTTCGCATTGCATCTCGAGATTAAGGTTACAACGGTGTGCCCCCTTAACCGAGCAACTAAGATACGATACTCTACGTGGCGCCGATAGAGGCCGTCAGGTCAGCAAATAATCGCCGAATATGGCCCTCCTTCATGGTATTTATCGGCAGCTCTCCCGCGTCTCCGTACACCATCCCAACCGTGACAAAGGTTAATTTTCGTGTTGCACGATCCAGCTAGTCCCTAATTGCAGCAACAATGCAGACCGACCTCAGCCGAAAAACAATATCATGCTCTCTCAATTACCCGGCGATTGACAATGCATCTGCCACTGGTCTGATGATACACTTTAAGCTTGATTCATTCTTGGCCCATTTGCCGATAACCGAAAACCACTTCGCCTCTCGGCTTGCTGATCGATGGGTCCGCCAAGTGAGGGCACGTTCGGCCAAGGCTCTTGATTCCCCATAGAAAGTACGTTGCCGAGATCTAATTCACTCAATTCTTCTGGGCGTTCAGGGCATCTTCTCCAGATTTACCGAATAGTCGGGTTTTCAGCATTCCAAGGCTCGGGAGCAACCGACGATCGTGTAGTTTATTCGATATCAAGTCCGCTTCGATGGTCAGAACCGTAAAGGACAAACAACAGACGCGAGGTTCATTTTGCGGCCCTGAGATCCGATAAGAGGCGTTTTTAGCCCCCTCGTGCTAAGCACAATCCTACCCAATCCTGCCTATAATCCATGAACAATCTGTTGTCGTGCGACACCTCATTGGCTAGACCCTGAAACCCGCTGGATGGTGACAGCAAAGTGTGTGAAGGATGAAACCAACCTGGGAGTTACACCCGAGTCTTCTACCTTTTGCCAACTGGTAGGTTAGATTAAGCCATTTCTCCAGACACCAGACAGATTATTGTCTAGAAGACGTCGATTCCCGAGGCCAACTCTGGTTCTTGGACCCCAGGACCCGCTTACCCCAGTCCCCATTCCCCGGTCTAGCCCCAGATTCTCTGCACACTCCTCCACGTTTTTGGTCCTGGCGGAGAAGAGCGACAACAAGTGTTCGTTGGTGACAACTTCACGGATGAATACCGAACCTATTCTCCCGGTTGAACTATCGCCCCTAGACCTTGCCCTGTGGGCCACAGGGATGAACAGCACTTACATGAACTTGACCAAGCGGTAAGGGTTACATCGATCAATCTAGACTTTTAACTCTCGTTGCCCAGATTGGGATGCTTCGGGGGTATCAACAGTTGGGGCGAGTAGGTAAAAGATATCAGCACCAAATTATGGCAGAATCCCGATGCTTGTACGACTATATGATACATGTAGGTCGTTCAAATAAGCAAAGGACGAGCAACGGATTAGGAGTGGCGGTTGCTAAGTTCCTCTACGTTAAACCCGTTGTGCGGGTCCAATCTCAGGAAATACGACCATGTTTCAACCCCGCGGCCGTCGAAGTAACGGCGTATGCTTGCCTTACGGACCAGCCCTGAAGATATTGGGAAATGACCGAAAAATCCCTTGAGTTTCCTGTCAATCAGACCATCATCGCGCTTGTTGATCAAAGCAGTCGAGAAGAGTGGCACGTGTAGGATAATGGCCACCTTGCGGCCCAGCATCATGGACTTCAGCCATAATCAAAAGTCGCTCGATCAACTCTGATTGGCAGCCTATCCATTCATCCAGCACTCCTCCCCCGGTCAATCTGCTTCCATGTTGGGCAGACTCCCCCGGCCCCTCATATGAGCTTGTCTCAGCGTTGATCTACCGAACCTACTCACTGGTGCATTTTTGTATGCCTGAGTTGAGCTCACCCCCAGATAAAGTAGCATTGAAGCGACTCAGAACCTAAACGAGCCACCCAAGCCTCCTTGGTCGTCTTTCCGTCCTGGGTGATCCCAAACACACCATCTCCGGCTCATAACTCCACCTCACTGTGCCTGGTGCATGCTCCGGCCCCAATACACGAATGATTGCTCATGGCAGCTTGACAACACCATCCCCGCCTCTGAAGCTCCACGGTGACAAGGCATGGGGGGTTGACTTGGCCGGGGTGGTTTGTGCCGCTGCTCCAGACGTCGTCTTATAAGAAGCGGTGCAAACCCGGGGAACCCTGAACTTCTTCACTCGTCCATCTCTCCTCACGAGAAGCATCACTACCCCATACATTGAGCCAGTTCAGAATCAAGTCAACACATCATTGATCGATTGTTTCAAGCTCGCAATGGCTCTGCCAAAGTTCCTCCAGCCTATCAGCTCCAAGGTCCCAATCCATAGCGATCGGGTGCCTCTCGATATTGCCCAAGCTGAGGCTCCCAGATTCGAGAAGGTCATCTGGTACAAGGAGCCTCACTTGCGTAAGCTCTACTTCCTCGTCATCTTCCTGCTGATCGCCTCGGCTACCACTGGATACGATGGTATGATGGTCAACACCTCTCAGCAGATGGACAAGTGGAAGGAGTATTTCCCCGAGGAGAAGAACGAAAGCAAGCTCGGAATCCTTATCAACATGTACAATATTGGTTCTATTGTCTCCTTCTTCATCGTCCCCTACCTCGCCGATAACTGGGGCCGAAAGCCCACTATCATGCTTGGCTGTGTTATCATGATTACTGGCTCTTTCGTCTCTGCTTTCTGCAATGGCTACGGCAGTAAGTCTTAACCTGTTCAGGCCATTCTTGCAAAGATATTGATCAATTCCTCTAGTGTACATGGGTGGCCGATTCGTCCTTGGTTTCGGTAACTCCCTGGCTCAGATGTCCTCGCCCATGCTTCTCACCGAGATCTGCCATCCTCAGCACCGTGGTCCTCTTACCGCTGTCTACAACTGTCTCTGGAACTTGGGTTCCCTGAGTAAGTACCGATTCTTCCCACAAAATTGCACCCTCTCTGACCATTTTCAGTCGTTTCCGTTGTTGGCTGGGGCACTGCTTCCATCAACGGCCACTGGTCGTGGCGTTCCATCACCTTCATCCAGGCTGTCCCCTCCATCATCCAGCTTTGCGGTATCTGGTGGGTTCCTGAGTCACCCCGTTTCCTCATCAACAAGGACAAGCCAGAGGAGGCTCTCCAGGTTCTTGCCAAGCACCATGCTGGTGGCGACGTGAACAACGCCACAGTTCAGTTCCAGTACCGTGAAATCAAGGAGACTATCCAAGCCGACAAGTCTGTCACGTCTACCCGATACATCGATTTCTTGAAGACAAGCGGTAATCGGTGGCGCCTTGCTATCATCATCTCCCTCGGTATCATTTCTCAGTACTCTGGTAACGCTCTCTTCTCCAACTACATGGATGTCATCTACGAGGGTGCTGGAATTAAGGAGCAGAACAAGAAGCTTGCTGTAAGTTTTATCATCGAACTGTTTGGATTGTTACCTTACTGACCCCCTTCTCCCTACAGCTCTCTGCTGGCAAGACCATTCTTGATCTGTCCATCTCCATTGGTGCTGCCTTCACTGTTGACAAGGTCGGACGTCGCCCTCTTTTCCTTACTGCCATCTCTGGTATGGTCTTCGCCTTCATCCTTTGGACCCTCACCGGTGGCATTTATGAGAACTCTCAATATAAGACCCCTGCCACCAAGGACCAGCCTGATGGTGGCGTCGCTTACTCCAACACCGGTGCTGGCTATGCCCAGATTGCTTTCGTCTGGCTCTTTGGTATCTTCTACGATATCGGTTTCTCCGGTCTGCTCGTTGCCTACGCTCTTGAGGTTCTCCCCTTCCACCTCCGTGCCAAGGGTATGATGATCATGAACATCACCGTTCAGGCCATCCTTGCCATTGGAAAGTATGTCAAGTCTCAACCCTCCAATAATGTAAACTCGGTAGCTAACAAACAACAGCCAAACCAACAAGCTTGCGTGGAACAACATGCCCAACCACTGGAACTTCATGCTTTTCTACACCCTCTGGGACTTCTGCGAACTCATCTTCGTCTGGTACTTCTATGTCGAGACCAAGGGACCCACCCTCGAGGAGATCGCCTGTATCTTCGATGGTGAGGATGCTGTTGCTCACATCGATCTCGCCCAGGTCGAGAAGGAGACCAACCTTATCCGACACGAGTCCAACACTTTTGAGGACTATCCGCCCCCCAAGTCGCTTGCTTGAAGCAATGCTATATAATTTCCGTACGACTCTGGCTATGCTCAGGCAAACTAGTTGTACTGAGACGGCCTCTGCGATCTTTGACAGGAGTTTTTCCAACAAGCGTGTTCTGATGTAATAGGGATGGACGACATCTCAACGAACTGAAAAGCAGAAAACAAACGAAACTATACTTTCATGTCGTCATCGTTACGTTCTCTAAATTTTATATCACTATTCTTCTCAAATCTTATGCCACTTCGTTGTAAGCGCCGTGATTACGTAGAGTCCAAGTAAGAAGCTAGCGATGTCGAGAAACCAACAAGAAAAGTGTACAAAAATGGATCTCAGAACTCCAATCAGCCTTTGGACAAACAAAAAGATGTATATTGTGTTTTTGATCATGTACGTTGATATTACGCTCTAATATGCCTCCTGTATACCTGCGTACCAGTCTAAAACGAATTTCCCAACGACTCCTAAACTCAATGACTGGGCTGCAAGTGAATGTGTACTAGATACATCAATACATAAAGTCGCAGTCATTAACTCATACTAACAACGTTGATTACAAAATGAAGGGCAAAATGTTCAGCAAGTGTCGGTCATGCAATCGCTTCCATGCGGTATTCAAAACCTAGTCATCTCCAGGAGCCCACAGCATGGGTCCAGTGCAAATGTTGTTGCGTGCGAACGACCTATAACGATCAACAATATCGGTTCGGTCCATGCCTGCGCGTTGGCTTCCGAAGCTGTAATGAGCGGCAACACCTCGTCCATCAGCAACAGCATCTGCAAAGTCTGTTAACAAAATATTCAACCATGCAGTTGAGGGGTTTTACTTACGTCGTCCCAGCGCGCGTGGCATGTTACAAGAGAAGTGGTTCTCATCATCGGCCTCGATCGGCTTAGCGCGGTTGATGTCCCTCCCTAATAGGGCAACGAACTGGATGCCCATTCGCTCGTACTGAAAGTCCCATGTTTCGAACTTGTAGGCGGACAGCTTCTTCTTCCATAGGTTTTCGAAGAAGCTGAAGTGTTCTTGTGCACCAATCTTCCACTCGGTCCAGCCACGGCCCATAGGATGATACTCTGTCGCTTCGATGGGAGTTGTGTCGAGGATATGGTCTTTACCGCCCTTGTCGAGGGGGAGCCAGCGATGAGTAGTGCCATTGGGCTCCCAGTTGTCGAGCGAGAACCCCTCGGGACCGTTCCATGGGGGTAGGTTGGAGGGATTCCAGTCCAGTGGCTTCTGGCTAGATGTTTTTGAGGGCATCGCCTTTCCTTCACTGTCGACCTCGGGAAGATAGGGCCTGATGGCGCCCAAGTTCCAGTGAACCCAACTGAGAAGTGGTTGATTGACGACATTGGCCGAGACGATGAAGTACTCGGGATGCTCGAGTCTTTTTTTAACGATCGATGGAATAACGGTATCTTCCATGAAAACCTGCACATTATTAGTATCTGTTTCGCAAAAATGAAGTCCGAACGGTGAGGCTTACTATATCGTCGTCAATCTTGACATACATTCCATGGTCTTCAACCCGGTCGTAGGAGTTTCCAAAACCACTCGAAAAGTTATCGTCGCCCGACATCTCAACAGACCACTTTTCGTATGTACTCTCGCTTTCCAAGAGTTTCTTCAAGAGTACAAGGTCTTGAGGGTCTTTGGTTCGTTCCACAAAGATGACACCATCGAGCAAGCCGCCATTCTTAGCAAGATTGCGCTGTCGAGCTTAGCCTGGTACTACAAATTCGGCATGAACAGGTTGTACCTTGAGATAGCAATCAAGAATTGATACCGATTGTCGTCGTCCATAAAAGACAAGTCCCATGATCTTATCAACGCCTTTGGGCTTCGACCAGTGTGCCAGGTCCTGTACACTCTCTCCGTTTGATGACCAGAAACGATCGAGGGTTCCGTTTATGCCGGGAATTGTTGGTGCTTTAGAATCGAGGGTCATCGGTGGTCGTTGCTCCATGACAGGAAGTTTGACGGCAACCAAATCTCTCTGTCTCCATACCAGTGTCGACATCATCAACATCAGTATAATGGCACATAACCCGATATGACCTCGTGTGCAGTTCAGCACCCGGGAAGCAGCCCTGGAGTATGAAGTCGGTAAGTCTGATGACTTCATCTTGTGAGTTGGTTGTATTGGGTAAGACAACTCAGTGTGGGTAAATCATTGTGTGCGGGAAGCTTGATATCTAAGTAGTCAGGCAAGGTCGCATGTGCCTGAGAGATGGAGATTCGAGAACCACGAACAAGAACTAGGTTCAGCGGTCCCGACTTTGAGAACCCTGTCGTTTAAGGAACAGACGAGAATAGGTTCCATGACGGTCGAGTCCCCAAGGCTTATGAAGGGTCCAGAGCCGGGTGTGACGCCTTTGGTGACAATGATCGAATTTGGATAATACGCTCGACCCAATGAGGCTGGTTGCTCTACGATACACGGCCCACCGGCACAGCCTGGATGATAAAGCCATCGCTCGGTGTATGCAACCGTCGTGAAAGCCATACGCCTCATGATGATTGGACTCTTGGCGTCCAGGGACAACAGAATAGAGTATCGGGCGCCTGACGTTGGTATGACCGTCGATCCGATTCGTAGGCCGGATATGGCAATGTGGGTAAGAAGAGTTGCGAAGGTTGAACCCAAGGCCCGAAAGACTTACAGGCAAGCCAATTCCTCCAGATCAGGGGATAGAAAGACTCAGGCTAGTCAGATAAACTTCCTGTCAAATAAGTTGGCACTGCACCTGTTTACCTCTTGCCCCTTCAATCAGAGGGCCAGTTGCATTGGGTCTCCCTGGAGTAATAGGTCCATGCTGCACCATCCATATGAGCTTCAAATAGTAAACGAGTCAAGAAGATTTGGCAAACATCTTCTCTTCCAGGTTTCTACAGGTATGTAAGTGTGGGCAGGCCATCTATCATATCATCCGTTGATGGTATAGCCTCAACGTCACGCGATGAGTGGCAGGAGGAAACAAATCTTTGAGACATTTCAGTAAATAGACACTTGTGGCTAGTTACCCAAGCTCGTAAAATCCGAGACATTTCACCTAATTTGTCAGACAAGCTATACGATATTGGTGATGGCGTGGCGGGGCTTTTTTAATTGATAAGACGGATACGGTACCTGGAGTTGAGGACACGCGTTGCGAGAAAGAGTGTCTGTTGGCTGGCGCGAATATCCCGTCGTATCTTGTAACATGGTGTTTCCAGGGTCCAAAGCTCTAGATATGATGCAGGAGATGGCAGCGATCATTCAGGGTCTTTTGGAAGTCGTCATTATCAACCACTCCGGTAACCGCAAGGAAGATCTTTGTTATTGACATTTTTTTGGCGATGATCGCATTCCCGATCAGTCAACGCAAGCTCATTGTCCCTTTTAAACACTTCCATTTTCGTAAGCTTCAATGATTGCCAATGTCATCATTCAGCCGTTCCAGGTCAAGACGAATGGATTCCGTGATAGAAATCAGTCCCTCGCGCGTTGTCGATGTGCAAGTCAGGAAACAGAGAACTAGCTGTTCAGTCTAGACTGTGCTACTGCCAGTCTAATAGACATAAGCTTCACGTAGCCCCATAATTGATCAAGAAGTGCCAAAAGAGACTTTATATTCCATGGTCCGGGCCTTGGTCTCAATCGTTGATTCAGAGTCTCAGACGTCCCGAAGTTCTAGGCTGGTGAAGATGAAAAGCCGCTAGATGAGCACTGGTTATAGGTAGTTGCCGCTGGAACGTGAAGATGAAGCCATCATTCCAGTCGCTTGCTGGTTCAGGCATACTGCTTTATCGCACGTGGCTAGCGGTATGGTTCCCATCAAATATTGCTTCTGGTAAACAACAGATGGTTGGAAGGTTTCAGTTGATTGAATTTACGTTCCAGTGGTGATGGCTGTACTGTGCTAGAACATATCTATCGTAGCATGCACTGTGCGTGCTTACATATATTTAGCACCAACAGAGATAGATCGTACTGTATACACACAGTATTGATCCCAGCACAATGGCTTTGTCTGTTCGAGACCAGTATTGTTTTTGGAGTATTCACTACCAGCAAACAGAACTTTCTTTTTAAATGGGAATACTTATGCACTGTATCTATTCTGCATATACCTACTTACATCGGTGCGACATTGAGAACTCGAACCTTGCCACCGTCCTGCATGTATAGGGTAAGTCCTTCAACTTAAAATCAACTGAATATATGCTACCTTACATACATATCATATTCATGTGCTCATTGATGGTACATGGCGATATGTTACTTGATATATATATGCCTAAGCTCTCAGTGCTGTCACTTCTATGGTTATGCCTAGGCTTGAGAGTGCCTGGCGGCTTTTGAGAGTTTTAATGAAGATGTGACACCACGTTGGCTGAATGATGTTCAAGTCAATAACTAAATCAGAAAGACCAGAGTTGTTCCAACACTGCAATGAGCACTAGAAGAAAGCCTAGATATGAATAAGACTAAAATTTAATTACTACATTAAATACTGATTACAGGCCCGCATTATAACCCTCCTACCATATGCCAAATTGAATCCTGAAATAGATAATCCCACCAATTTTGAACTCAAGGAAAGGTATACGCTCTAGTCAATCGATTCATCACCATCGAACAGACAGGGGTGAGCGACCTTTGTTCGCTGCTCGGCGCTCGGCAGTAGGGGCCTTTGATGGTGACGCATCTACTGTCACAACCACGGTGTTATAAACAGTAGCGATGCTCGTCGAAACTGCAGCTGATTCACATCCAGTTGGCTCGGCACCATGGACCTCGGTGTAGACATCACCGTTGCCGTAAGTGCGGATCTTGGTGTAGACAGGGGCGTTGGTGTTGTAGTTATCACTTCCATCCTGACCCTTTGTGTTGGTAGGATCCTCATACTGGCCCTTGCTGCCATCACCACCGTCGTTGTAGCCAGGGTTGCAGGGCTTTCCGTCCTCCTTTGTGCAGGTTGAGTCGCCGGTCTCTGGATCGTAAACGATGACCTCAACCTCAGGCTTACCGGTGTAAGTGGCAGTCCTTGTATAGGTCTCGCAGTCGTCATCTGTTACAGTGGCGGATCCATACTTGGCCGGAGCAGTCAAGGTGTAGGTCTGATCGACCTCGACAACAGTGGTGATGCAGTCGCCGTTTTCTTTGGTGATGGTGCTGACGGTCGGCTCAGGCTTGACGATGACGGTATGGTACTTGCCACCTTGCTGGATGGTCTTGGTTACAACGTAGTTGTTGGTGTTCTCAGCTGTGATGGTCTCGACAACCTTGTTACCGTTATCCAGAGTTACAGTCTTGGTAACCTCATACTGATCGTTGCCTGTAACGGCCACAACCTCTTCGTGACCATTCTCTTGGGTGATAGTCTTAACAACAGTGTTGGAGTTGACGTCGGTGTATGTCAAAGTCTGGATATGACCATCCTTGATCACAGTAACCGTGTGAGCGTTGTCGGGAACCTTCTCTTTGTCGCCATCACCACCAACAATCTTAGTGACAACTCCAACATTGTAGTCAGGAGAACCAGCGCTAGGAGCAGGGTAGCCGTTGCTGATGGTAATTGTCTTGGGACCGGGATAGCTATCAATCTTCTTGGTGATGATGTGCTCACTGGTCTCTGTTTCCGTCTCAGTCACAGTGACAGTCTTTCCAGGCCGGGTGACGGTGATAGTCTCTGTGGCTGTCTCAATCGTCTCGCCCTGGCTAATGTACACAACCTTGGTTTGAGGGTTTTGGTAGTTCTGGGTGATAGTAACAGTCTTTCCGGGACCATCTTGTTCAGTAACAGTAACGGTGTGGTAAGAACCGTTAGGATCCGAGACCGTGACAGTCTCGTATGGTCCAGATGGCTTAGTGACGGTCACTGTGTGAGAACAATCCTTGGGCTCGCTTTCTAGTGAGCAAGGAGGACATTGGGCAATGGTGTCTCGTGGATACAACCAGTCGAAGCGTGCCTGAGCCAGAGGCACAAAGGCCAGTGTTGCTAGAGGGCTAAAGCGGACCATTTTGATATGGAGAAATGAAAGGTGAAAATGAATCAAGGTCAAGAGACTTATGTGTGAGCCAAGCTCGACTGAGTGAGGAGGGAGAAGGTGTCGGCTGTTAGACTGGAAGTGTCGATGATGATCAGAATGAGTGGATTTGATGCGAAAGAGACTCATCCTTATAGTCATAATTTTCTGTGTACATCTTAACTTGAACCTAGGGCGATGAGGGTATCACCTCAAGGGACGACAATTGACAAGAACTATTGCCAAGGATATAGGCAATAACTGCGATCGAAGGAGATCTTCGAGTGAAGTCGATCCACGAGAGAGAGAGACATTGGCAATATAACAGACATTGGTGTAGTGAATCCCTTGGATGAAGCGGGCCAGGGTTTGTTCAAAGAAGGCTTCACTGAAACACCAAGACGTGAAGGGACACACTGTGGAGAGATGCTCGCTGTCAGCACGTGAAGTAGATAGCGGGGCTGGCCAGGGCAAAGTGGACAATGACTTGGCAGACGCTAGTCTTGATTCCCTTAAATAAAGGCATTGAAAAAAATGAGACACATGAATATTGATGTTCCCTTACTCAGGGCACCCAATGTCAAGGGAGCATTAAGGGAGCGTCAGAGACGAGTACCAACAGCCATTGTACAAGGTTGTAAATATGGTTGCCCGCAATATACCCCACTGCCATACTCGCTCCGTATATCACCTTGACCACATCTTCAGCACAAGAGAATAAGTTTATTTGTCTTTGTTGAATGAAGTTCGTTGTTCGTTGTTGTTGGTCCCAGCAGCATGGATATGGTGGCGAGCGGGCCGTTGTTTACCCGATACAGCCTCGGGCTCCTGAAGAAGGACCCACTGAGCGAGTAACGTACGTCGTGAAGCAGGCGCGCCTCACGAAGAGAGCAATCACGAAGTCACGAGGCTGTACGACCAAGCTACTACAACCTTCCACGCTCCTTAACACTTCTATTCTTCGCTTCCGGGCCATGTTCTTGAGATAATCATCGACTCTTTGCGACAGTGCACCACATCCACCCCGTCTACGATCTGATATGTGTACCTGAGTTATTCGATTACCTACGCAATAATGGGAGCTTGCGCATCATGTTTGGGAAGGGGCGATAGTAATACCTACGATGAGGTGTGTTTTCAAGCGAACTTGCGATCACTGGTCTCGCATCAATATCAGCAGGATCCTCTGCTAACAATTTGCCTGCTTAGGAGGAGGAGAACCGCCTTCTTTACGATGATGCCAACGGTATGCAATACGGTAGCTTCGGAGATCAAGCTATAAACGGCGAGAACGATACGCTCGAAGCTCAGCGAGAGAATGAGGCCCTTCAACGAGTAATAGCCAAGACATCAGAGTACGTTCGCGAGACCAAGGGGCCTTGAAGGATGCTGACCCAGAGGGATAGCAATATGGTGGACATCTTTGATATCGCACCGCAAGAGAACACAAATCGTGGAACAACGACGCCTTTTGCCTACGCTGGTCAAGGCGCACGCCTTGCACGATACCAACATCTCGTATCAAAACTTAGCAACCAGGGTGACAACAACCCTGCGAGCGGCGTTAAAGTTGACTGGCTTCCAGAAGATGAGACCATAGAGATGCAAAAGAACGGCCCAGCTAGCATCAAGACTCTCGAGAGCGATGAGGGACCTCTTGTGGGGACCTTTGCAGATGCTGCAGCGGCAATGCAGTAATGACGACCTTCGTTGATCAGATGAAGCACCCTTCCTTTGTCCAGCAATGCGGAAGGTAGAGAGATGAAAGCACCCAGAGTAGAGAGTCGGCAGTTGCGACATGAAACTGTAATGCAAATATTCGCGATACACGACTGATGACGATACACACAGTCCGTTTTGGTGTTCAAGACCGCTGCGGTTGCCCCGATCTAAACCATCACCCCCTGGTGGCTTAAATTGGATGAGGCTCATCCCGGTCTAACTCTCACTGGACATGTCGGTGAAGTGGCTACGAGAAGAATGAGCGAACAAAAGTATCGCTTATTTACCGGCCCATTTTCTTTGAATACTAGCTTCGACTAATACGGTCTTTGTGACCAATTTTCGGTTGCTGCTCATCTTGTTGAAGCAGTGGAACACTTCAGTAAACGGAGTTGTTGTTGCATAGAATCTGATTAGCACTTAACACTCGGTGCAGGATTGCACTTCTTTTTTATCTCTTCATCTCTTTTGTGGAATTTTTTTACCGCCCGTCTTTTGCGCAAACTTCTTTGATTGTTGTGGGTAGGAAGTGGACTTTGTACAAGCAGACACACCCAATCGAATTTTACTGAAAATTTCCCCCTCGTCTTATTGAGCTGGGTCCTGGAACGAAACCCTAGACGGTTTAGTTTTACGACACTCGTCTCGTCATCAATTCGTACCATCGGCCTTTCTCTCGCAGCCTGCCGTGCATAAGAAGCACGAGCGATGAGCTAGAGTCGAAACCCATCAGTCCACAACGGAAGCGTGACTTGTCGAGAACCGAGAACACCCATTAAGCATCAGACACGTGCGTTCCCCTCACGCTGGCTCACACCGAATTCGAGGTGGCCCGGCAGTCAGTGGGGTGGCAATAGACGCTAGACCAGGGGGAGCAAGGTCAGAGATTCAAGGAGGATGGTGGCCGTTCCTTTAGCCTGCCGTCGGCCCTTGATTTAGTCTGGTTTTCTCCGGCTTCGGCTCGCACCGTTGATGGGCGGCTTGCATAGGTCCCCATCCACTGGGGAGGTTTCAATGGATCTCTTTCGCCAACCTGAACAAGATCCCGCCCACGTCCCAAGCCTTCGGGATTTGCTTGGGAAAATGTCTGTCATGGCCCAGCCCGCCACCACGACACCATGGGGTTATCGAATGGGGAGATGGGGTCATGTTGAGCCGCTCTCGAAGCGACCTGAACGCTGGGGGAAAAAAAGACAAATGAGAGGGACCCACGGAATTTATCCGTTCCCTCAGGTGAGGAGAGCCATATTGTCGGGAAGCAGCCCTCCATAACCATCTCCTTCGGGAGACGTTAGGCCCCTGAACCCCGTTGACGGGAGGCTGGGCCCGTCTGAGACAGGGCTCAGATTTTCACCAAACAGGGACCGTCCATGCTAAGGATTTCCCAAGAAGAAGGCACCGTACTATATCCATACTCTGCACGGTTTAAAAACGTCTTTGTCTATGTGCGAGGAACCTGACGGACGCTATGCGCGGCGCGGTCAGTCTGGGACGACCAGGGGTCCCATTTCGGTCAAAATGACCAGAAAGGCGGACAGCCATGAACTCGACCAGTCAGATACGACATGGAATGTGTTCATGGGTTTAAATTTCATCGGCTTTTCCTTCATGCCGTTGGTAGGTCTTGTGCAGATTGGACAAGCAAAGCTCGCATTACGAATTAGTCACATGCTGCTGCTGTTCACCGCAGCCTCTTCTCGAACCTTTCCATGGTGGGCAACCCTGCTCAAATATGCAGACGCATTCACGAACCAAATACCTGTAATTCTGGCACAACTACGAAGTAGGCTTGTCAATTGAGTCTGAGCCCTGAAGAATATGGTCTCCACCTTTCGCTTTGGTTCACAGGACTACGTCTTCGCACCTATGCGCTTTAATCTATCCTGCTCAATGTCGAGCATGCTGGGTGCTGCATAATTGCTTTAACACTCGCTGAGTTTTGAGGCCCCCGTACTGTTACCTTGAAAGCGACTCTGACGATGGCATTAACCACAAAAGCTTGTTAATTCAGCCATACCCTTCATGATTGGCAACTCTGTCACGATCAGCTCTGTCTTTTGCAACGTCGACATTCGTCCCCGTGTCTCATTTCGTCACCGCCCGACTCCACGATGCCGCCCGCAGCTCCAGTTCAATTTCCGCCTCGATTGCAATACCTTACCATCAGCTCCCATCGGCCGATCACCCGATAACGGGACTTTTGTAACCATCCGCTCTACTATCCTCTACTTTCGAAGCACCGACCAAAGTTACGATCCATGCTACAGGCACAGTCCATACTGCCACACGGAAATGAACAATTGAGGGACGGAAAAACAACCCAGATCATCTGAGACATTGAGGGACCTGGAGGCTGGAGCCCCGATCCCTCTGGCGTTGTGCTTTAGCACCTACTTTCTGCACACCTTCATTTCTATTCGTTGACGAAGGGCTTGGGGCTATCAAAGACATAGGCCCTGAAACCCCCAATAAGCAAGGGTATATGCCTACTTCGAATGGTTTCCGCTGCATAGGGAGTCAACACTGATAGGCCAGGTCCCTCACACAGCACAGGTATGCCTCAGCGCCTGAGAGAAATAACACAACAAGTCCTCATTAACACTACACTACTTCAGTGGTGGTCTTTGATTTCTTGTTATTCTCCTATTCGATGCGCATAGAAGCCTCTGCAAGCCGACTGCGTCTTTTGCGGTTACGCTTACCTGCTGTGCTTCCTCAATCGATATCTCTTGTCTCCTCACGTTGTCCATTATCCTCTCTCTGACCCGTCAACATCTATCTTGATGTCGACAGCATCCCCAGTTGTTCCTAGCTTCTGTCGTCATCACAGCAGTTCGTTGACTTAAATAGTAACGGCGTCTTTGATCAACATGTAACAAGGAAACAGACTCTCATTGCTTGTCCATGGCCCACCCCCCCAGCTCCGCCTGCCCATGCATGATGATGGCACTGCCACCCTCCCCCTTCTGCAATTCTACTGTATGCCGTGCCGTATAGGTTAGGGCAAGAGAGAGATGCTGCTATGTCTTCGTGTTAACGGCCTTTGCGCCGCCTTGAACACTAACCTGGAACATAGAAAGAGAATGGCTCTTTTCAAGATGACACACGTTTCGTTGACCTATTTTCCACACGGTTCGCACCTGTGGGTATAAAGAAAGAATATAAATATGGACTCGGCAGCGTCTGGGTCCGTCCCACAAACGCCTTCTGCATGCCCCAGCTCTGGCCCTGAGGACTTCTTCGTTTTGGGCCCCCTCATCCTGTCTCTGCCTTGCCCCTCTCGCAGGTCTCATGACAATCCACCAATATACTGAAATTGTTGGAAGAGAGAGAAAACAGCAAACTGTCTGTTCTTCCAGACGAGTGAAGTGAAGAAAGGTAAGGATAAAGGAGAAAATATTCCACCACAAAAGTCATGTCCACAAGAGAGTTTGTTTTCCACCTCCCTGTCTCCTCTTCTTCTCTGCCCCTCTTCCTCATCCCTTCTTGGCCGAGCTCCTTCTTTCGGCATCGACCGCAACATTTTTCGTTTCTCGTCCGCCCGAATATAAAACAAGGTTGTCATAATCGTCATTATAGATGTCCCGGTATCCCTGGAAGGTTTCCGCAATTTTGTATGAAGCTAATACTTCAACCATGCTGTCTCTTCAGCATTGTATATCAGCTCGTCCTTGGTCGTCGTAAGATATATCGCTCTTGGCATCTCGTCACTTTACTGCAATAATGGGTTAGCCACTCATATTCTCTCTCTTCCTCCTCACCACACACAATGTTCGTGCCCATGTCCATGCCCGTGCCCCGACACCCACAGCCCACGGCATATGCAAGAAGCGCAGCACCACCATCACAAACCACGCACACGCCCCTCACACCCCTTTTTGGTCTTCCCGTCCCTCTTTTTCCTTTTCTTGGGGATTCTTCTTTTCTTTGTGCTCTCGGCTCAGTTCTGCTTCCTGCCTTTTTCCGTCCGTCCTTCTTGTTCGGGCTCGGGCTCTTCACTCAATGCGAATAGACATAAAGGAAAGGAAAATCATGTTTTAAACTCACCTGGCCAAGCGATTGTAGCCTGTGATCATGCTCTTCTCTCATACGATAGATCTGACCAAGGACTTCTTGCATTTCAGCACACGTTCGTTCAATGGTGGCATTTCGGTTGCCCTCCCTCTGCCAGCGCTGAACGTCGCGATACATCTTGTCGTACCTGCGCTGCTTCTTCTCTGTGTCGTGGCAGAGCTTGCAAACGTCTCTTTCGGTCCTGGTTTCGTAGACAAGCTTCAGGCCGCAAGTTTCGCCCATGCGGTATTCTTTGTTGCACTGCTGACGGAAGTGCCCCCAGCGCCAGTAGCCGCATGCCCAGCGAGTTTGGTCAAAGTAGCACATGGCTCAAGGGTTTTGAGAGTTGACAAGAGGCTTAGTGGCGAATAGTCGAGGCGGGAAAAGCAGGGTATCTCTAACTGGTTCGACAGAAGAGGAGAAGAAGCGGAAACACCGAAGGCGGAGAGCGGAGTTCAAGAGGCGAACTCGTGGTCGATTCGAGCCGAACCCGAAGTTCAAGTCAACACTTATCGAGTCGTGTCGAAGCGATGAAAGTCAACCACCCTGGGGCAATCCAACAGTAGCCGAGCCGGAACGGTACAAACAATGTAAAGGTTGGGTTTAATCGAGTCGAGAAGAATCCTAGGATACACAGGTTAGTCACTGGGTCTCTCCTATTGTCTCTATTCCTTCTGTGCCTCCCCTTCGCGTTGGGCAGGCAATTTTGTTTCTACCCAATGCAAACAACTCCCAGTTGTCGGACTCATATTCATGCCACTGGTTGCCTTTTCTTTCGTTTGTAAACACGACATTATCTCATCATGGTCCCGTCTTCACCATCCTCATAACCTCTCGTATGGCTTCCTGCCGTGTGACGTCCCGACAGATAATACATAACCAGAACGACGCAACGACGGGAAATAAAGCGCATCTTTGCGTTGATGGTGCACTTGCTTGATTTGAAAAGAGCAAAGATATATACCAACTTACTTCAAATGTGACTACCGTGAGATGGGCTGTACAGCTAGGCCCTAGAGCAAACTCAGTAGCTTTATGGGAGTTAACAAATATTTGGAAGCTGCTAGTGTTCGATGCCCTTGTTGATATTGAGGCTAATCGAGTGAGATTTATTTACTTCAAGTCCGTAGTCCTCGATCTTGGTTGTTGGTTCAGTCGACTGCTTTGCTGTGCTAGGTGGTTGATATCTCAAGATATCCAGCGTCTTGGAGCCGATATATGGGTCTGAAGCTGCTCTTCTATAACGTATGAAGTCGAAGTTGGCCTGGTAGAACAAAGTATGATTGAGAAACTGGTCAACTGAAGGACCAACGTGGTGTGTATGCTTGTTTAAGGGCAACAGAACGATGAAGATGGGATGTAGTCCGGACCGAGTGGATGTCGTAGGCAACTTATACTTGTTTGATCCAAGAGTCCTTCTGCGTATTCGATCTTCTTGCTGTATCTGTATATGGCATCCCACATCAACATGTGGGACTCCGGCACAACCAACAAGCAATCGCATTCGTTCCTTGGACCCCTTGCCCTCCTCAATTCGGGCCAGATTAATGGCCGTCCATTATGAGCTTGAACTTCTGATTTTGCTTTTGCATTTGCGTCTGCATTTGCATTCGCTTCTGTTTTTGTTCCTGCGGGATAAAGAGGCTTGCTTGTATGTGTCGATTGGGTACCTTTACTCAAAGCCCCATATGGTCTTTTCTTCTCATCGCATCACCATCCTCCACCAGCAAAGGTGCCTTAAACGCACCCCTCCTTCTCTCTGATATGGTACTCCATCGATTCTCTTCTGCCGCTGCCACAAGATGTACCCCGACTATCCATCGGCTCTAACCTTGAACAACTTGGTTCCTGGGTCTTAATGTGGTGCCGGAGCAGCCAATGTGCGCCTATGCGCTTCTCAAAGACCCTGCAGCATATCTATCATTGATTGGAGCCACCCAACAACAAGTATCTATTGTCTTAGAATCAAATTGACTTTTCCTCATGGCTCGTCTTCATCCAACCATCAATCATATCACGCCTCCAAGTATCCGTCTTGTTAGCGGACTGCTTCCATTCTCGTCAATAACAATGGCTGTCAGTCCAAACTCGACAAGCCTCTGATAGCGTAGCCCAAGAGCCATATTTAATGGCATAGGACAAAAGCCCGATGGTCGCTTGCCACGTTGATCAAGACCTAAAATTCGATACACGCCCCCCCTCGCAATATCAGCAACTACAGCGAGAACCAGGGTTGAAGTACGGGGCATCCCCACACCACAAGATACTACTGCAGTATTCTGTGTGTACAGCACTTCACCGTGATGTTGTAGCTGCAGTGAATGCAACGAAAGCAGGGCTGACCAAGGGCCAAATAACTTGGACAAACCAGCGGGGATGGGTATGAGTATGTGCATGGCTGCATATGCCCTTGGTGTGATTCAATTTGCCTTTCAGCCTTTGTTGTCGTCCTAATGCACAACGTACCTGATGAGCAAATATAGCTTGGCTGTCTCTGTTTTGCAAGACTCGAAGACCCATAACAGAGACCTTAGTCTTGGGCTTACCTCACTCATCACCCGCTTTTCCTTTCTGGTTCGGTTCTTGTCGACTATGGACATGCTGCACTTGTTGAAATCGTTCTTTCAGCATTCCATATGGATTCCATGGCGCGTCCTTGATCACGGAGCCGTGAGGCAACCGGGCCACATTAACGGCCATGTTATTGCTACGAGTCCTGTGCCTTTCCCGCCGCGGGCCAGGTCTCGGTCGCGTCCTCTTGAAATCTTGACCTAGTCGAGTGCACGAGTGCACATAAGGTGGTGTCTTGATCTGCGGCCGCTGTGGGGCTTCATGGTTCGTCCCGAGGACGGACAAGTGTCAGGAAACAAGGGGATTCTGGATGCTTGCAATCTCGACGAATTCGGTGAAGGCAAGGGATCTAATTCGCTGCTTTTCTCCTCCTCCGTGCGTCAAGCCCTTGCGTTGCGGACTCGAGTTCGATGGCACCGCCGGCCCATTGGAAGAAGGGATGCAGCTCAGGGATCCGCCATTGGCATGGTCTACGGCATCGAGTGCTCTTTACGACATCGTATCGTCCTACTTCTACAGGACAACTTGCATTGGAAGTTGCCGGCTTCCCACTTCCAATTTGAGACTTCTGTTGGGCCAAAAGACCTGTGCATCATGTCCATTACTCTGAATCAAGCTCTGGACGAGAGATGCCTGCAAATCTCGCCACCGCGGGACATGGCAATCGACTTGGTAGGTTGCTACAACCATGCTGCCTTTGTTCCCCGGTTCATGCCTGTTGGCCGTTTTTGTTCAACAGCACCTCGTGGTATGTCTCGGCCGATTGCTTCTGTTGTTGCGCAATAGCCTTGTGTCTTCCAACCCACATATCAGTGCAGATTCTGGTCTAAAGAATCATGAAGAGGCTTTTGTGTGCGGGCTCTTCCCATCGAGCAACCGAATTTCATAATCATGCCTGCGAAAATCTTTTCGGGTTTCCTTTCACTTCTCCTGGAAAGAGTACAATCCTCTCTGTTGGTCCTTCCTCCAGGGTCTCACAGGAGCCTCAGCCTCTCTTCTCCCCATAATATTTTCTTGGACAATAAGCAGGCATCCGCAAAGGATTCAGATCAAACTGAATTGAGTTGGTTAGCTCGTAGTTGTAAATTGCTGCGAGTCTTCGCCTCGGTAGTACCATATAAGAATAGGGGAGTTTGCATGCTTTTCGTGCATGGCTGCCGGCTCACATGAATGGTTAAAGTTCCGTCCTGCCACTAGACCATTGACTTGTCATTGAAGAAGTTTCTTTACCAAACACCATTATCGACAGTTCAGAAGTTATTTCAGAACCATGCTGATGTGCACAAGACATGTAGAGGCACAACGTGGCAGCATCCCTCTGGCCAAGACTGCAGCCTAGCCATTGCATTCCATCGACTTCGAAGGGAGAAGAGAGAATTGAATGCCTGTCGACATGACAAAGATACCGTGGTATATTATTGTCTTTAGACATCCAGTCATCCCTCTACCGCCTCATCTGTGCTGGCTTCATGGTGTATCACGTCTTGCATGATTCGCACGCCTCGCTTTTATCGACGCTGGAGCTTGAGTGACCATGCAAAAAGAACTGGCTATCACATCAGAGTCGTTTGACAAGCAGCAATCTTTATTCTAGGGGGCGTGTGAGTAAATATGTATCAGTTGTAACAACCTGTCGATATCACTCTGTGGCGATGATTTCCTTGACATAGGCTGCAAGACCTTTCGTGAAGCACTCTGGAAGACAAAGTGCTCATACTATCGCTTTATATCAACACTAACTGTCAGCACTTCGAAGCCCATGTTTAGGACCATAAGTATGAAGAACTTGAAGGAGCTCGCCGTGATCTCATTCAGTCATGCACGTATGCACACTGAGCAAAGAGTAAGACTCACAGTGTCACGATGATAAGCTCGTTGTTCTCTCCCACCAACAGCATGTGGAAGCCCTTGCCCGGTGATGAGCATAAGTGGCATTAAGGCTGCCATCGACAGGCATTTCCAGCACCCCCGAACATGGGATATGGTGGTGACAAAGGATTCTCTACGGGGAAACATGACGAGACATCCGAACACTGCTGAGTTGGCCTTCTGCTTCGGGAATGGCCTGCGTCTCGGACAACTGACTCGTCTGTGATGACTTCACAGCCCGCATGGGACCAGGAGCGTGAGGAGACAGGGAGCCAAGTCAAAAGAGCTTGATACTAGGCCTTAACATTGGGCATTGTTAGGCTCAGCAGGGATGCACGTCGAATTCTTGATCTCTGTGGCTGGGGAGTGTCAAAGAATATACCCTTACGCATGTATATTGGGTGTCGGCGACTCTGTGCGTGTACTCGCATCCGTTTTGGTGGGTGGATGCACCAAGCTAGACACAAGCTGTAAGCTCGAGGCTCCAGGGGGTTCACCACTTCTCATAATCCAGAAGAAAGGCAATCAAGAATGACCGACTTGTAGGCCTGAGACTGGCTATCGAAACAACCGGGTGTCAAGGGGATAAATACACAGACCATCCGCAGGCCTCGTAGCTTTTGGTCAACTGTATTCCCTGCTTGCTGAGCCTGATGATCACAACGGCCCGGTTTAGCGGCCGGGCCGGCCCGCTTTGGATTTCCATTCCAATATTTCGAGTCTTTAAATCGGGCTTGTTCTAAACAGTTAACGCCAAGTCCAATCCTTTTCGAGGCACTCAACATATTTCGCAAGATTTCTGAAGAAACCTAAATCACGGGATTTCTCCGGTAGAGCAGCGATGGTCAATTGCGAAGATACAGCCGGATGATACCCAATCACCATGCACACGGACAGAAAAGTACAGGAGGAAGCTTCAGCAGTCCATTGCGGCGCTGAAGCTGGAATTTGACCGTAGAACCAGAGTTTAAGCAAGGTAACTCCATGACTCTGAACTGCCCAATGAGCCGCGAGCCTGGAAAGCCACAACCAGATCTGGCGAGTTTGAGTTTGAACCAGTCACCTGGGTTGCTGCAAATCATGTGTCTGAAAAGCGCTGCATGGAGCCCCTTCACAAGTAACGGGGAAGGAGCGCGTCCGATCGTACCTGGAGCCAATTGAAAAAAAACAGATCTCGCGAGCCCACAAGAAGGTGCGTGTCGGCATTTCGCCAGGCTCGATGCCGTTCTGACCTGGAGCATTTCGCATTGTCCAATGTTCAAGCAGATGGTACAGTGACTGACGCATCATCTCGGTTCACTGCTATGTCTGACTTTGTGTCATCCAGGCCATCTACATTCCAGCAGTGTCTTGGTCGAACGAGCGCTCAGCTTGAAGGGGGATGTTGAAGGCTAGCGTTGTAACCATGTGGAGAGAGAACTGACAAGCAGGGGGGCAGTCAGGGATCAGCGGTTTAGGATGGGTCTTCCTGTACGGCAGACATGTTTCCATTGTCGCCGCATGGACGCCTATTGAGAGCAATGATTGGTCGGAAGCAGGGTCTAAACCATGGCCATCCCAGGGAGCCAAGATCTTATAATGGCACAAGATACAAACGACAGATGCTTGCTAGGTTTGCAACGACTGTAATGAGGCTGAGACTGAATGACCAGGGGAATTTGCCCATTAATTTTGATAGAGAAGTCGCAAATCGAGCAGTTCCCTTCATCCATTTGTCCGCAATGCGGTGATATCTTGTTCTGAGTGCTGTGAGACAGTGAGAGAGGCAATAATCAGGTCGTGGGCTGAGGGCTTGGTCTGTTCCACAACCTTAAGACAGCGTCACGGCAGAGTGGAGGGAGGTATATTGACAATCTGGAGTGACAACGATTCTTTTGGATGTCATCTTGATAAGGCTTCCTCGACTAACTCGCAAAGGTGCATAATTGCGGAAATGGTTAGAGGAAACCGAGTGCGGTATCCATAGAAGGAAACGAGCGCGCAAAACGCGACAATCCCTATCCAGGACACGACAAAAGGCGAGGTCCGAGACATTATGCGGCAATGAATTGGTTTTGTGATTCGACGGACGCAATTGACGCGCCTACCGTAGGTCCACCCGTTGAACGATGCCAGGGTCTAAAATCGAAGCCCCTGCTTCTCTCTGTCTGTCTATCTGTCAGGGTCTAGAATTCGGTCGCAGACCCAGGTGGGTTTGTAAACACGTCACGACGCCGAGGAAGCGCGCGGGTGTGAAGGTAGGATTGATGAGAACAATTGATGTGGTGACGATAGTTTCTTTTTTGAAGTTGCCTGGTCGGCGATGGTGTGAAATGACTTGTACTGTCCCACACATGGGAGTCTGGGATGCATGCAAAACACTTGATGATTTGCGAAAAGAGGGAGAAATAAGGTGCCACGTGCATAACTACCTACGTCAGCTTGAGCTGAAGGCAGGTAGCGAGAGCTGCAGGTTGCATGAACATTGCACGTCCATCCCGCACGAACTGAGTAAGGGGATGTATCGTTAATCTTGGCCAACTCATCGCTAGCAAAAGGCGACAGCTGCCCGAGGCGGAGGAAATGTACCGCAACCACAGCAGAGATGTTGATCGACGCATGGCGCGGATTAGGGCCAGTTCCGGGGCCGGACTTCAGTCGTTCATCAAAGAAGGTAGATGGAGTAGATCTTTCGGGTGGCTGTGATGAGCATATGCATGCGAATGCGGATATGTGATGTGATGTGATACGTATGATGTGCTGTATGCGGGTGTAAGTAAGTGGGTGTCACCGGTGTGCCTGCGGTAGCTTGTAGGTGGATAACTCGACATTCTGTTTTGTTATTGTTGTTGTCGGGTGAATGGTGATATTGACGTTGGGCTGTCGTGTTTTTCTTCTCTTGTTGATCTGTAAAGGCGAGAGCGGTGAAGACAAGACACATACCAACAGAGGCAGGCCAAGTTGATGGTCCCGAAAGTGGCCAGGTGGGAACTCTCGCGGAGGCGGCAGGTACTACTGATGCATTGAGGTATACCGTATGTATGGAGGGCAAAATGGAAGTAGGAATGGGGCATTAAGAAGAATGGTGGAAATCACCACTAGGTTACAGGTTAGGTACCTTAGGCAGGTCAATCCTGACAGACTCAGCAGCGACTTCGGTAGATCATATGTTTAAGTATTAGGGTAAGTGTAAGTAAGTATGTGTTGCCTGACGAATTGGACATATATCTGGTAGATCGAGCCTGTTTCTGTATAGGATTTGTGCAGTATGGTTTCTTCCTGTGCCATCAACTTAAGCGCTTGCTTCCTTGGGTTTCTTGTTCGTGTTTTTGAATTCATGGTCCCTGAAAACCCTTGACGGATGATTGGACCCCAAAAAACCCACGAATATTGAAATGGGCGAAGCGGACTTCCAAGTCTCAACAATATCATCACCTGCAACAGTAAGCGACACTGTTCACAAAGCCTGGGTAAAATTCTAAGAACCAATTTATCTTATTACATTCTTAATTTATATTTTAATCATGGAGTTATTTTCAAGTTACCGGACTGCATCTGCTCTTTGTTTCCTCGAGAGACTTGTGAACAGACTGACCAATAGAGGGTGTTATCCATGCGCCTTCTATTAGGCTCCCGCCGTTAGTGCAGCTCGATAACGCTTGCGCTTAACCTCTAGACTACGCAGACTAACCCCAATACGTCCTTCAGTCTCCGCTTCGATGGACTTCCCCTCAACTCCAAGTTTCATGTCGAACTTAACGTCGTCTCATCACTTAAACATTCACATCATCTATCTTACCTTCTCAAAGTGACAGCTGCATACTATATCCGCTATATGACACAATAATTATTCCAATTTGAGCGCAGTATCATCGAAGTTTATAGCCCGAGGCTCACCCACCGGCTGAACTGTTCACCCTTCTTAGCTCCCTACGCGTCATCAGTCAATACTCTAGCCTCAACATTGAAACCGTCGCCTTCTACGGACGGAGTAGCTCCAACACATCGAGCCACTCCATCTTCGAGCCACTCCATCTCGGGTGGTTAATAGCTTTGACGACAACAAAATCTTGCCGGCCCCGCCGCCCTTTCTACCTAAATTGCTGTTTCCTTTCTCGATATTGTGGTTACAACCGACTGACCAGACCGGCCGTATCAGCGACCGCACTTCTTACGCGCTGTGTTTATCCATCGTCGTATTTTGCCTCATCGCCACTCTGTTTTATCCACCGGGTGCTCCGTCTTCTTCTTGTTTGTGCGGAAGTCCATCACTCACCACATTGTCTGTCGGAATCACACGCAGCAACACTACTAGGTCTTTGGAGCCTCAACCTAGCTGTACATGTGACGATCACTCGACACTTGCTTGACACCTATGTTCTCTCGCCTCTTGCTTGCGTTCTGCCGTCTTGCCGGACCTTCGCGGACTTCGGGCCTGCCGGGTTGACGCATTATACCAATACCCCCATCCTCACACCCTTTCGTGGTGCCCTTGGTTGCAAAATAGCGCCGAGGGTAATTACTTAGATCGTCATGAAGCCTGTTGCCACATCGCCTGAACAGCTCACCTCACAGGTACATCGGCTGTCGTTCGCTTCACCCCGCCTTGAGAACCCTGGCTGTTTAGCTCCAGGCGAGGACGTCAAAAGATCCAACCCTGCGATGTTCGTGACCACTGATGCCCGATCTGCAACCAGCCTGATCGCCCCCAACGTCCCGCAAGAGGTAGCCTGCCTGACCTTTGCGGCTGGTGACGTTTGCTCAGGCTCATCGCTTAGGACAAGCGCTGTCAGCTGTATCGGACTGCAGAGTGCCCTCGCTCATTCTCCCTCCCTTGAGGACCTGCCAAACGAGGTTTTGTTTCACATTATGGGTTTCCTGGACGTCAACGACCTTTTGTCAACGTCGAGAGTAAGTATCGACTACCTACCGTTAGCAAGAATAAAGTCTACTTTCCTATTGACATTCCGGGATCATCCATGAAACCTTATTGGATTGGTCCTGATAGCTCGAGGCCTTGGGAACCCAGACTGATACAGAGTTAGACAAGCCATCTCCTTCGCGATATCTCTCAAGCCCCTATTTTACACCATTATCGGCTTCAGCGAGCCCGGGTTAACCTTCCATCACGCCTATCGTCACCATCTCGTCCAACACTGGCTGATCTCATTGCTCGTTCAATCTTCATGACACATACTTCCATAGTTTCACGAAAGTTAGCCCGATCCTTGGTCTCAATCCGACTCTCTCGCCGCTTGGCAGCTAGACCCTCAGCCGCGGCTCTGGTTGAGCGTTCTGTTCTACCCAAAGAGTGCGTACCTGGTATGGCGTCAGTGCATGTGGCACCAGCAATTGTTGCCAAGAAGAAGGCAATCGAGAAAGAGAGAGTCAAGGACGGGTTGCGACAGTGGATTGCATCCAGATGGAAGCGTGAAGTTAAAGAGCGCCAAGATGGCGTGAGAAAATGGGAGGAGAGCCGCGGTATAGGACGCGTGTGGCGCCTCCGTAGGTTTTGGGAAAGAGTTAGTCGTGGCGAGGAGCGAGACAGTTCTTGGTAAGTCAGTGATATCAACTTCTATGAGGTGAATCGTTGTAGGGGAGCGTGTACAATTATGCTTGAACGACCACTATAGTTCGGTTCTGTATTGGTCACAGTTCTGGCGGGGAGACGTCAGCGGTAGAAGTGGCTCTCGTACTGTCGGCAGGATTGCTTGTATGATACATTATGTACGCTGTAGTGATGTTACAAAATCGACGAACTCCTTTATGAGTACTAGGCCGTGTGAAGGCGATCGGCGAGCCTTTCAGGAGCTGTATCTTTCTATCATGCATGGCTATGCACGAAGTACCTAGGCTCAGGCTGTCCGAAACCTGAAGCCGTCCCAATCATCATCTTCTTCTTCGTCGTCCTCATCGTCGTCCTCATTGTCCTTCTCTTCAATAGCTGGCGTATCTAGATTCTCTTTGCCCAAGCTCGTAGGTTTTTCAGCGCCATTTTCTTGGCTGAAGCTTTCACCACGTTTCCGTAGGGCTTCTCTTTTGTCCTTCAACCGCCTCACACGAGCTTCGAGCTCTTCCATTTCTTCGAACTCCTCCTCAAGCGCACGGGTTGCTTCCTCTTTTTCGTCTTCGAGATCGACATCAGCTTGAGCGCGTCGCTTCTCGGCCTCCTCCTCCTTCTGGGCATCGGCAGCCGCAACTTCCTCTGCCGTCATGGCTGGGGCTGAAATAGTCGCGTCTTCATCGTATGTGGCTGTTGTAGCAGCAATGTCGGCCTCGAAGGCTGCCCACTCTGCTTCATCAACTGCTGCTGCCGCCGCTGCAGATGCAAGGCGTTCGTCTGTGGTCAGACTGCTGGCCTGGCGTGAGGGGAGCGATGCAGTTGCAGATTGTGAGGTCAAGTTATTAAGCTGACCTCCAGGGGTAGAAGCGGAAGAACCATCTCGATGGGCTGGTGTTGCTGGTCTCGACGGAATTTGGATCTCTACCCCTTGTGACGGTGTGGTCGACGTCCTTCTAGTTAATCGAGGTGGTGTCAAAGTCTGATCCTTATTATCCTTATCTCCATCTCCATCCACTCCATCCGTCTTATTTCGTTTCCGTCTGCCATCATCCATTTCGACATCTCCGTCTTTATCGTCGATGGCTTCCTCGTTGTCGTCGTGTTTCCGTTTTTGTGAGGTTTGTTGTTGTGAAGTTCGAGCGTTGGCCGATGCTGCTGTTTGAGCTTTTATTAAACGAGTTTTGTGTGCCTCTCCTCGGACATGTGAGTCCCATAACGACTCGGTTTTGATGTGCTCGTGGCAGAGGGTGCATAGAAGTTTGCCTGCATCAGAATAGGCGGCATATGGGTGTTCGATACGGCGAGCGGCGCGCTGTTGCCGCAGGAGAGAGCGTACGTCGGACATGGAAGTAGATGAAGATGAAGAGCCGTAATGCGTGACGTTAAAAGAATGTGGCAGGGGAAGATTACCACAGGAGAACAAGGTGTTGAAGTATATGTGATAGTTGTAATTCAAGAATCCAATTGGGCTCAGGAGATCAAGAGAAGCTGCTTCATGAGGAATAGGGTTGGAGAGCAAAGACTGATGTCAGAAAAGAAAAGAAAGAAATGCGAAATGCTTATGACGTTGGATGTTAGAGATTCAAGGTCGTCGAGAGGGTAACAAAGAGGTGCGAGATGAGCAACCGCCGACAATTAACCGGCGCAAACCGATCTTCATTTGATTCCACTTGGAGGTTCTAACTTTATCTAATCTCGTCATTAACTGTTTGCGGTATCATCTTTGACAGTCACACGGCACGACTCTAAATATTAATATCCCTCTCAAATCAGTGAGACTTGCTGAACTCATACATCCCTATTTAGGTAGCCAAGCTCCCAAAAGCTTTGATCGCAGTTGCATCCACGTGGATTCCAACCATCCCACCAGAGTCTCACTCCCCCCACCAGGAAACTTCCACTTCAAGGGACCGCATACCATCCTTGTCTTGCTCTGTCTTTTGAGCCGCATTCTTGACGTGGCGTCTTGTTTTCCATTCATACAACTGCATTCGAAACTACTTTATGAGGTGATCTCACTACAAGGGCTGAAAGATGGCCGAACAACAGCAAGAGGGGCACTCGCTCTCATCCATGTTCCCCAATCCGCCTCCCTTTTGGCAAGACTTCACACCAGACAAAATCTCTCGGATACAAGAACTAAGGACTTCATATATCGCAGAGCATGGTGGTGATCCTTTGACAGTTCGCGTGCCTGATCTTCCTGAAGATCTCGTCAATCTGCAACCTCCGGCCGAACCAGCCGATGGACGCTGGCGTGTATTTGGCGATCAGTACATGGTAAGTTGAACGACTACGATTCCTCTTGTAACATGGTTGGCTAAGTGAGAATTTAGCTGGACGACAAGCTTCCAACTCTCGAAGACCAGGGGATCACCAATCTTCCTTCTTCATCACAGTCCGAGTCCAAGGATGCCAAGCGCTTTGATCGCGCCTTTGAGCTGAAACGGCTAGCTAAATCTCTTCTATTAAACTTCCTCGAGCTCTCTGGAACATTATCACATAACCCATCGCACGCCGAAGCAAAAGTGCAAGACTTGCGCACACTCTTCATCAACTTTCATCACATCCTTAACGAGTACCGGCCACATCAAGCTCGCGAATCAGTCATTGCGCTCATGCAAGAGCACCTGGACCGCACGCGGGCTGAGACCATGGCCATACGGATACAGGTGGACAAGGCACGCCGCGTACTCGATGGCTTGGGCAGCCTAAGTGTACCCGATGTGCCCAAGGCTTTAGGGAAGAACACCGAGGAGGAAGATTGGGAGGCGTTGGCGAAACAAAGAGAAGCTGATATGTGGGCTGCCACAGATGCTTTATTTACTTGAGGTGGATGTTGGAACAAACATAAGATATTGTCCACACCGCCAGATTATAATCGAGAGAGTTGCAAAGATCAACTTCCCAACAAACGAGACAGTCATCCCACATTGGACGACTATTTTTCATGTCATGTTCTCAGAAATTAGTCCCGAAGGCTGGCCGCAACTGGAGTCTTGGAGCAAGGCGGATTTTTTCACAAACTTTAGATGATGGGCATCTTGGAGAAATTACGAAGAAGAAGATTCACAAAGCTAAGGTCAAGATATATGCGACATGGAGCGAACCTCAACATGCATGCACATACAAAGCACATGCATCAAGCTAGGCTTTGGGTTGCCAAAAGGCGGTCATAAAATTCGTCTGAGTCGTTGATTCAATATACACTCTCCAGCTGCGCTATGTTTCCCAGCAGCATCGCAACGCACAAAGGACTAGAAAACCGCAATTCTCGAACAATAAACACCCGGCATTGTTGCCTCACAACGCATATCGTTATTCAACCCCCCTTTACAGAATGGTGCAAGGGATACAGCAGCATTCGTAGTCGCCACACTCAATACACTTGGTTTTGGTACCCGTGGCCTCGGAAGGCTTGATGATGGACTCGGCGATCGAAGTGGCAGCGCTGCCGGGACCGTTGCGGTCGTAGAGACACTTGGAGGAACCGCAAGCCATTTTGGAGATTGTTTGGAACTGATACGGGAGAGTTTAGGGTGATCTGCAGTTTAGCTAGGTTAGCGACAGTTTATCTTGGACTCCCATAAGTTGATGCGTAGGAATAGAGAAGAAGAGCATGTTTGGTTTGACTTACCGATGCGATAATGAAGCCAGTGAGATTGAGGGTTTGGAAGAATGAAGTTCCAGGTCTCAAGTTGCAGTAGGAGTTGCAATTGAATTTCAAGCTTGGGCTGTAGCTTGGACCATGCCGACCTATTTTGGGCTACAGCTGTAACATGATTGCGTCACCAATTGGTCTAAAGTGTGGGGGTGGATTGTGATTCAACGTGTAGACCCTGGATTTGATCCCTCCCTCTTGGCAATCTCTTTAAGCTCAGTCTCTCTTGAGCCACTGACAATGATGAATCTTTGACAGAGAATGTGTTCCGGATATGCTACAAGATATTATTTAGCCTGCTTCTGTCTACGGAGCTGAAGTCTGAGGACGGCTACCGTGATAGGCGAGGACTCATGTCGTGGCATATCAAGTTGGTTGACTGAAGAAGCACGAAATCAACATGTGGTCAAAGAAACAGTTAAGAAACAAGAAGGTCTCTAAAAGGTAGAGAGGCGTTGAGCAATGATACCTAGTAGCAAAGTTGGTACTTGACACACTTGCCTGAGCCAGATGGAAGACACCCTTTCCCAAGAGCAGGCATGAATACTACATATCTAGTAGCTATCAAGTTTAGGAAGATGGAAACACAACTTGCCCAGATAACCAGGGCATCGAGCTTACAAAATTCGGGTGCGAATAATGCAATGCTGTCTCTGTGCTTGTTGCTGAAATTGATGTCATAGACACCACGGTGACGATCCTCTGACAGCATACGCACTCGACTTCTTTATAAGTTGATAACAAATGCCCCTGTAGAAGTCTCAATCTTCACACGACCCTTGAGTTTACCTATACTGCGGGAAAACATTTTCGCAATCTCCGCAAACATGCAGCCTCCAAGTGTTATTTCGCCTTCTCAGACAGAGCAAGAGCAGGTAAGTATCCAGCCAGGAATCCGCAACTGATGCTAACAAATTCGACGATAGAGCAATATTGATCTCTGCAAAGAATATATGCGAATAGCTTATTCTCCCACCCAAAACAAAGGCGCATCATCGGTTCAACACCTCTGCCACTCAGCAGATTGAACGGGGTTTCGTACAGCGCTTGCTGGTCTCCTTCAGAGGTAGCGGTCTTCATTCAGACTGTTAAAGAACACGAAAATACGGTGTATGTACACGGGGTAAAAGGTACCACTTGCGTCCAGTACGACTTCCTAGTGTCACAATTGCGGCTCAGTGGACTGCACAAAACCAGGGCTGAAGTGGTGACTCTGTGCCGGGCGCTTGCTGAGAATCCAAACTCGGGCTTCATTTCAAGGCAATCCAGCCGATGGAGAAGCATATGGGCTCAAGTCTCCGGGGTAAAGCAACACCTAGAGAAGCTTAACCTAGTCACGCGCCCTATAGATTCAACCGATCTGTTCTACCATATCCCACGACTCGAGAACGGTCACAAAACCTCGCATCATTTTCTCGAACTTTTGCGAATAACTGGATATGCCAATTATAGGCATCCTCAAGTTCGCTCAAAGTTCTGGACAGTGTACCTTCCTCGATTGCTCCATCGCAACGTCTGGGAGAAGATAATAGGTAAGCTGATCAATTCTCCCTTGCATTCTTAAGGCTATGAGCTAAGCAGAATTAGAAAACCCGCCTGAGCGCTTAGCAGCGAAGCTAGCAAACTTACCGAAGAACATTCATCAGCGATCCCTTGCGGTTGTTCTTCATTTCGCACGACTGCATGCCCTTGAGCATTACCACTCGACTTTGACCTCAGAATTTGCGCGCGTTTCGACTTTCAAGTGGTCTGACTTAGTTCAGAAAGGGCATCATGCATCAGCTCAGTTGATAGCTGACCGCGTACTTCGCGACTTGATCTTTCCTGGCGGGGCGATACGGATTATGGTGCTATTAACCAACCATGGAAACAAGATCGTGGATCCCTATCACTCCGAGCACTTGCCACAGTGGACATATACGCGGTCAAGCCAAGACTCTCAGGAGGATTCTTAGACAGAAACATTGACCAGTTCTCTGCACTCTCGGGACAGCTCTAATTCGCCAAGCAACGAAAGCCTAGAAATCCGGAGCTCATAGGAGATCCCCCTTGATGAGTATGAGTGGCCATTAGAAGCGAGCTGATACAAGACCGTTGCTGCCAGTCACGAACTGCTGGCTCTCACAGCTCCGAATGAGGCGAAGCAGACCCCCCATGTCATCAAGGTTGGTGCTACTTATATACCGCCTTGTGGAATGGCCTAATACCGCGCGTTAACGCTCCGCGTCTTGATAAGACTGATGCGTCACCACCACGAGAGTCAGTACGACAGTCTTGCTAGCTCTTATTCCGGGGATCATTCGTTTTGGTCAGTGCTCTTCATTGATCTTAACAGGTCATGGAATCTCACAGGTTCTGCTCAGATAGAGCACCGCTTCAGCTGGGTGTTGGAGCTTATCAGAACTGGAAGCTTGCCTGCCCAAACCGAGGTTGCGTCTGAGATCCTACAGAAGAGGCTTTTTGGTAGTGTTTTCCTGAAGGAAACGCACCCATACAACTACAAGATCCGATGTTCAACTCCCAAGTTCCTGAACCCAGATCTGTCGCCTGAATGGACAACGGCTTTCTTGACAGCAAACGATGCCTTGTCAACTGTGGAAAGGGATATGCAAAAGCACATGGATGGGTATAACATTGAAGGATTCTGTTCTATGTACGGAATCCTGATCACACAGCTATGGGAACAGGCAATGACTGAGCAAGGTCACTTTTGTCCAGGCATGGCACTTGTGCGTCCCCGCACTGCAACACCCGCTCCTCGACAGGCTAGCGAAGCTTCTGCAGCTCAAGAAGCTCAAGACCGTGTTCAGGCTGCCACAGATGAGTCTGGCAATCCGCCTCCGCCATCCCCTCCCCCATATCCACCTCTAAAGGGACATCCTGTCACTAGGAGGTCTACACGTTGGGAACACCACGAAATTGATTAGTTGAAGTATTTGATGGAGCTTTCGATCCCGCTGAAGGAGATGCTAGCCAAATTTCACGGTCGGTTTGGTGAATACCGCACTTTGCAATCGCTTGAAACCCAGATTAAGCTGCTTCGCAGAGCCGCGCGAACGCGACCAGAACAAGACACCTTACCGCTTAAAACTACGGCGCGGACACTTCAGGATGATCCGGTTCAGCCCAAGTCCCTGGCCTTGCCTCAACCTATGCAGCAAGAACCATCCCTGCGACTAGCCTCGCTAGAGCCGGACACGCCTAAGGTGTCTCGGCAGCGACAGGCTGCTGCAACAAAGCAGAGTGCAGCAAGGACATATCTGAAAGATCAAAATCAAAGCGATGACAAGTGTGGATATTTACGGTCACTTCTTCAGACTTGTGACAACTGGGATCAAGCCACTAGTGCAATGAAGGCAAGATTTGGTTGCAAAGGATCAAAGCAGGTATTTCAGACCATTGCGAGCCTGGAGAATATGGACACCTCAAGAATCTCCGCTCGCAAAATCATACGATGGACTGCTCAAGAGCATGCCATTTTAGAGTCTCTTCTTCAAAGATGTACTTCGTGGAAGGAGGTCCACGATGGGTTGGAAGCAGAGTCTCCAAAAGGCCGAAACATGCAAAGCGTCCGTCATTACGCGACGACTCACAAAAATGGATGTGCCTAAGGTCGCTGGTCCACCAAGGTGGACTTTACAAGAGGATAACGTACTCAGAGAGCTTTTCGAGTCTGGGGTTCCTCGACCTAAATATCCCACACGTTTTTGGGAGACAATCGGCCCAGGGCGCACCCGTGGCGCGATTGTGGAGAGAACTCAGCGGCTGGGACTGCTTGCATACAAGTCCTGGTCTGAGGCAGAGTTGCAAAATGTCCGAGACCATCGCCATCTCAAACTCAAAGAATTTTGCGCTCAATTTTGGAGAAAATTCGGATACGATCGGACGTACAAATCACTCAAAGAGCGACGCAAGCTGGACTCGGCTCACAAGGATGATTGACCTCTCAGAGCTCAGCCCAGTTCTCACTCGCAGGACATAGTCTCTACTTCGCGCGCCACGCTTTTAGAACATCAGGTCGGCGGCATTGAAGGCGAAAGCATTCAGCAACACATCGCCGTGCAAGGTGCGATTATACGAACCCAGTGAAATGAGATTCCGTCTGAAGTTGGAGATGCAGTTAAGGATAACAGGGACAACCGCTCGTGGAAGGCCCAGGACCCGGTCCTTTAGCGGCGGCCAGACAAGAACCGTGCAAAGAAGGGAAGGCAGCCAGGCAGGTCGCAATGTTACGGAACCTCATGTATAGGTCATAGGTTTATGAAGATACCTTTTCTCGGTCACGGAATGTAGTTAACAGCGATAGTGTATTAGTTCTGCGGTAACAAAGATTTATCTCAGCCAAGGCATCAGCATTGGTCCAATTATTATCTCCTGAGGGACCTTCATTGAAGTGAGCGGCATCGATCTATGCGATACCAGAACTCAAACTGGCTATGCCAGGTTGACATCCCCTTCCGAGCTACCTCTCCCTTTGTTATTCTCCCAATGTAGTCCTAATAGCACCTCGCATCGATCATGTGCGCCCGATCATAGCGGCACAGCCACGCACAGCCAGGCCCAGAGGGCATAAATCGATACTAGCCCGCGATGAAACGATGATACTCACACAGGATGCATCACAACCTACGACGCGTGCACGGAAAGAGGCACGTATCCAAGTAGCTATCAGTTGAAGTCCAAGGCATGGCCTACCTGTGAGAAATCCAAGTCTATTCTTCAAATGCGCACACTCTTCTTCGGGTCACCGAATGGCTTCGGCAGCCAACACTCCTTGCGCACGATCCAAGTCAAGCCTCGGGTGCCTCCTCTATCTCGTGTAATCAGGCGCGCTGGATCATGGCCTCACGGTCAGGACCGGTGCCGATGTACTTGATCTGCTCAACTTTAGCAATTGCGGTGCAGGTCAGTATGCGCGTCCACCTACCTTGACTCCGACAAACTTCTCGATGTACTGCTGGTGGTCAGTGCCACTGTTCGTTATGCTAGCCCAGGTAAATATGCTCACCTCAACGTAATCGCGGGCCGCCTTGGGGAGATCGTAGTAGGTCCTCGCGTTGGTGGTCGGCTTTTGCCAGCCTGGCATCTCGTGGTAAACCACCTCAGCTCGGTTCAGGATGTCAAGATCCGCAGGGTAAGAGTCCAGTTCCTGTCCAAACGGTTAGCGTCTCCACAATCTATCATGATCTCGTTGACATCACTGACCTCTCCGTCGATCTTGTAAGCGATGGCGATCTTGATCGTTTCGAAAGTATCCAAAACGTCGAGCTACAGAGTGTTAGAGCGTTTTGACGCGTGTCACAAGCATGCCACGGGCGCTGTCTACCTTCGTGAGATTCAAGCTGGTGTAGTAATTGATCGAGTTACTGTACTTGACAACAACAAGGTCTGTGTGTGCTTGTCAGTTGTGTTCCCTACTACTCAAGGTTTTGAGGTTGTGTCTACCGAGCCTGAGAACGGTCAGTAAATTTGTCAGCAGCTAAGAGCCATGATGAAAACTCACCATCCACATCGGCGTCTGCGACCAGTCGACGTTCCCTAAGTCTTGTCAGCGGTAGAAGCTCGAAACCTCCAGGGCGTTTGTGGCCTCACCCATTCGCGTCCAATCTCCTGGAGCTTGGTGCCAATCCTAAGGTTATCATTCAGCTTCAGAGTAGCTTCAAGATGGTAATTAAGACGCACTCTTCGGTATCTTCGGTCTTGAAGGCCCCCGCCCCGACACGGGTGGTATCTGTTGCCAGTCAGCAGTAAATCACGGCCTTGGAGCAATCGACATACAAGCCTTGACCACTCCAACCGTCTCTGTGATATTCTTTGGGTTCAGTGTAAGTCCACCAATAATACCAGCAAGCGTAGTACTTGAGGAAGTGACGAACTGTAGTTAATCATGAGTACTAGTGCAAACTAAAAGGTCAAGTTGACGGAAACTTACTGGGTAAGAGCCATAATCAACATCTAGCATCAGTGCCTGTTCAATTGGGAACAAGCACAAGCGCCAGGTCCCAGAACCCCTTGCCTTCACAGGAGACTTTAACTGATGCCGATCTACCAGCATCGCACGTGGCGCAGAGGTTTGACGTGAAAATGAAGCCCCGGGATCATCTCAAGACAGGCTTTCTGAGCACAGTTTGGCTCTAACCTCGAGACGCCATAACTGGGTCTGCTCCAAGTTGATTCCAGGGCGCAATCCTCACATAAAATTGTCATTAACTCCACTGACCACGCTCGATAGCCAACAAGTAGATGAGTAGAAGCTAAGTCTCCGTATGGCTCCCGAATTCTGCCGAGGCGTGAACATAATACACAGCTTGTTACAGCGCAGGCCCCTTGTTGGGTTCCGCCAGCAAAGTGATTGCTCAGACGAGCACTATGTCCCGCCCCGAGCTAAGAATCTTGTGGGACTAGGAAAGAGGACTGTGAGACCACGGGCACGGTGCTCGTTCCACCAATGCGTCAGTACTATTCGTTTAGTCATAGGATGAGAACCTTACGTTTGCGCCTTCGATCACAATTTTCGTGTTGCTCTGCTGTGCGGATCTCATGAAGGCCACGCCGTCCACGACGTACTTCTTCAGCGTCTTCCTGTACTCGTCGAAACGAGCAAGCTCGGCCTTGATGTCGTATTCGAGCAGTTCTCCGAAGCGCTTTTGATAGCCATCGGCTAAGCGCCTCACCTTCTGCTCGAAAACGTCAGGGTGGAAGACGTCGGTCATTTTGATGCCAGTTCGCTGGGAAAGTTAACGCACAGTCCGCTCCCTTGTCATGACTATCTCTTACCGCTCTGCTTGTCTGATAGCAGGGACCAATGCCTATGGCGGACGTCAGACTTCGTTGCTTAAATAGCGTCGCTAGCACGACAATGACTGAGATTCTCCCCGCTATTGAGATTTGGGAATGCTTGCAATGAGGTGACAAAAGCAGAAAAGGATAATCAGGCATGGAGTCCTGGGGGTAGCGTACCGCGTCTTGTTGTTCCGATAGCTGCGTCTGGGGTAGACTTTAGCTGCTATTTCTCAACGACAATGTCGGAAACTATGGGACGAACCTCCAAGTTCCCTCTCCTCGAGACCATCCACTGCGATGTGCAGGTCCAGGAGAACATTGACCCTGTCAGAAACAAGGATCCGATCATGTACCGCGGTCAGGTTTTCCTCGAGCGCCTGGAGCTCGCTGAAGAAACTTGGGCTAGAGGACAGAGTCAGTATTCTTGGCATGTTAAGTTGAAAAGCGCGAGCCAGGCGAGACATCAACAAGATGCTGGTGTGGTAGTCGAGTTAGGGGTGGAGGGCCATATGAAGACTAACACGTGGAAGACTACGCCCGAACCAATGAAGTTCATGCTATGGTACTGGTCAGCCTCGCTGTTGCCAGCTTGAACGATCATTATCCTTGACAAACCATTTGGGGTTGATCAGCCCAGAGGGCAAGAGGTGAAAGCTGCCTCTATGTTAGCAACCATCCAGTCCTTCCACGTGTGCTGGTTCTCACCTATACGAAACTCCGTTTACACTTTGCACATATTAGCAACACAATATATATGTATATATCGATCGATAGAAAGCGTTCGACTAACCGCACGAGATGCCCAGCGTTAGCTCCACCCTTGACGTTGATTAGCAGGTATTTCAGCGCAAATTTGTCGTTTGGGGATGTTTTAGGGATCGGTGGAAGCCGTGGGTCGACCGGATTCTGCCTGCATTGTGCTTACCGCGGCTCGGGCACAGAGTTGCGCCTCCTGGCACTGTCCATCAACCAACTTGCCCTTCTGAGTACGCAGTATCGTTAGTGTCTGGGTGTCATCTGCTGTGTTGGGTTCTCCCCGAGTACTCACGCCTTCGTCGCCTGTGGAAGTCCTGGTCAGTATAATGAGATCGAACCGATATCGGCTGGGTGCGGAGGAAGGACATATTCCAGGTAAGGGAGAGAAACATACCCCACTGGGCTCCAAGAATGACAGTGATAGACATGTTGCGCAGAATCAAATTTGACTGTCGTAGGTGCCGTCGTTATGTCTGTAGAGAAGAAAAAAGCCACGATCCGGACAAAGTGACGAGGTTTTACAAGTGCGTCAGAGCAGCCACGTGATTTAGCGGGGTATTTGCACTATGCCCCTCCATCCTCCATCGCACCCTCAAGTATTCCTCCTAGTACAATCAGCGGTAAGGTACCGGCCAGTCCCCGGGCAAGACAACTCGAACCTAGATGATAAGGTTTGTGTAAGACATTTTTGAATCTGCATTGTCTTTTCTGTATAAGGTACCAACTATACTGTGCCTTTGAGTTCGTAAGCAACCCAAGATGTATACACTCTACATACACATTTCGCAGCACCAAACCTGACCAGACTGACGCCCATGGACTTAATTCGAGGGATGCTTGACGTTACTGATATTCCTGCTATGAAGTAGGAGTACGACACGCTCTTAAGACCGAGGAAGCTTAGTTCTGTAGGTAGTAGAGAACTACTGCTTTAAAGGCTGGTTTTTACGTGGAGGAGTATGTTAAGCCCCTGAGCCGGGGAGGGGCGGAGAGGGAGAAATGATGTCATTGACCGCCGACGTCGGCTGCATCCTATGACTTGGAGCGAGACACCGACCAAGCGGATAGAAAAACTTCAGTTGAGTTCATTTAGGGGATAAGATTTATTAGATTATAAAAGAAAATATCTCTCTATTTATATTAATAATGCATTAATATTATAGCTAATTTGCTTATTTAATTATATAATTTATTTTATAATTTATTTAATTTTCTTTTTATTATTAATATTAAATTTATAACTTTAAGCCTTTAACTTTAAGTAATAAAAAAATAAATAAAATTCTTTACTTTTAACTTTATAAAAGGCTATTTAGCTTTTTAGTTTTTTTATTAATAACTTAAATAATAAGACCTTTATAGTAATTCATTATAATAAAAATTAATATTAAATAAGGTTTATTTACCTTAATAATATAATTATTACCTTAATTAAGTAATATAAATATTAATTATAAATCTCTTAATAATTAAGTTAACTTTCTTTTTTTAATTTACTTAAAAGATCTTTAATTAATCTTTATAATATATTATACTTAATTTATTTATTGCACTTAAGTATATTACCTAACTTATTAATTATACTTATTAATATTAATTATAGCTATTATTATAATACTTATTATATATAATAGCTTATAGCTTAATTAAGACTATTATATAATTAACTATAATTTTATTAATATAATTAAACTAGCCTTAAAGTAAGTTATAAATAGAGATTACTATAAGTTATATATAATAGCTAAAGTTATTAAAATAAACTTCTTATTAAAAGAGAAATTTAACTTAATTAAAATAACTATCTTTAATTATAGCTTAATTTAATTAATTTATTATATAGATTTAAGCTACTTAAGAGATATAATATCTTTAATTTAACTTAATTAAGAGCTAATGTGGTTAATAAGTGAATGCACCATCCAAGTGAGTGCACCAAAAATCCCAGCCT
>NJCR01000367.1:259-20933 GCA_002234235.1 Fusarium hostae
TAGTATAATGATTAATTTTAATTAATTAGATAGATTGTGGTATTTTTATTGCAAATTTAATTTAGAAGGTTAAGATATGTGGCTCACTCGCTTGTCTGGCTCACTCGCTTATCAAGCACGTTAGTTAATATAGTTATTATAAATTAAAATTAATTATCATGGTATTAAAACAAACAAGTCCCCGATTCTGATAACAATTAAGTAATTATTTGCAGATATATATTAAACCCTAAGTTGAACTATATTGAATTAACTCCCGGGTTAATTGTATTTATCGAGCTCAATTGGGCGATATTTGTAGCAAACTCTCTGTTCAGAGAAAGGCAAACATATTGGAACGTCAAAAAAGCATGGATAACGTTACTGTTTACTCGCTAAATATACTATTGAATCACCGCATTTGAGATGAGTTATAATTAAACGCCAATGGTCGAAGCGGCATATGCTCTGCGCCTCCCAGCTCCGAAAACTCCTGTACCCCATGAGAACCATAGTAATCAACCCCCGTATCCCAATAACGTCCATCTCCCTCAGCAGCTTTATAAAGAGCGTCATTATCATCCTTGGTATCCTTCGTGTCGTCATCAACAACTTTCGAAATAAGTGCGACATCTTCTTCGCCGAGATCATCATCGTCACCAAAGTCCGCATCAAAAAGCGATGTGTGATAGTTGCTAAATATGTCATAAACATCCCAAAGGAGTCCAAGAACATCACCATCCATAGATTTGGCTATGTCCAACGGTGATTGACCGGCTTTGTTGATCGCGTTCTCATTTGCTCCAGCAGCAAGAAGGAGTTTCACACAGTCTGAATCATCCTTTTGAATCGCGATATGCAATGCTGTATCCCCATTGATGTCAGGCGTGTCTAAGGTTGTCATATGTCCGATCAGAAATCTGATCACGGTATATCCGAAAAAGCGCATGCGCCAAGTATGCGCCATACCCCCGATAGCAATATGAAGCGGAGTTCGCCCATTCAGGTCTTGAAGAAGTGGGTCTGCTTTGTTGCTGAGTAGAAGCTGGATGATAGACTCTCTACAGGGAGATACCGCATAATGGAGAGCTGAAAAGCCTTGATTATCAACAGCATTGACGTCAACTCCAAGCTCAAGAAACTTATGAGCCATGGAAGTTGATTCCAAAATGCATGCAATCTGCAATGGCGTGATACCATCTTCAACTGAACGAAGGTTAATGATGTTGATGTCGTTCAGGTCTGGTTTGATGGTTTGGACAGCATCACTGGGCGGCGTCGAATATCCAGAGCCTTCTCTGCTTGGTAGAAGCTCAATGAGTTCCCAAAGCTCGTCGTCATGATGTTGGAGTGGCGGCTGCTTGAGAAGAATCCCCAAACACATCTCACATCCGGCTTGCACAGAAAAGAGGATCGTGAAGCCGTCTTCACATAAGCGAGATTTGGGTCTGAGTGCTCCTTTTGATCTGAGAAGACTCATAATCTCGTGTTCGCATTCATTAGCAGCCATATCCAAGGGCGTCAGGCCATCCTTCCTCGGAACATTCGGTTGGGCCCCTCTGTCTAATAACAAAGCCACGATGTGGACGTTGCCTCCAGAGACGGCATAATGAAGTGCAGTCCATCCATCCTCGTCGACTAGCTCCATGTCGGCACCATGATCGATCAGTATCTCTAAGCAATCTTGAGATTCTCTCAGTTTTGCGATCATCATGAGGACTGTGTATCCGCGTGACGTTCTTGCGTTGATGTCAATGTCCTGCTTGAGAATCTGGTTGAGCAACCTTGGTGACTGACCCCACAGATCTGGTTCTAGAAGAGACCATGCATTGTGTGGCATCCCAACTTCTAAATCCTTCAGCTCCGAGACATCGTCATCGTCGAAGTCGCCTTCCCATCCGAGGCCAAAATATGTCAGACCAAGGTCAAGCAGTATACTGGTCATTTCAGTATACTCTTCAGGGAGGCCTAGAGTCATGAGAACCAATGGGCGAAGTTCACTAACGGCGGCCGAATTTGATTTGGCGATGCGGAATGAGGTAGTCGCAAGGGCTCCAGATCTAACGACATGTAGATTGTTGAATTCCTTTCCAAGAAGATCAGGCAACTCGGTGATCCTTCTGAGAGCTTCCACTTGTGAGTCTCTAGCATGATCGAGCATACGACCAATCAACTCATCTCGGGCTCCTTTCCTGCCTTGTAAAATACCCTCAAGAGGCTCTCGGGCCATGATCAAGTATATTCGGAAGAAGATGGGTGGATCTGTCTTGACGAGTGCATCCCACAGCAGCGTAAAAAGTGAAATGAATTCTGATTGAATGGTAAGGCATAGCGCCGCACCCAGTGATGCTGCATACTCCATGGCTCTGGAATCCTGAGACTGGCGCAATATTTCTTGAGCAATCTCATACTGCCCATGGATGGCAGCTAACTCTAGACCTGTTTGGCACTCTTCCGTAATTGTTGTGCCATCTACACCGTAGGCAATCAAAGATTTTGCAATGACGATTTCGTTCTTCTCTATCGCGAGATGAAGGGCCTTGACCATGTGCTCAGGATCTATGAGCTCAGATTCTAATAGCCAGTCGAGAGCATCTGGGCAGTCCCTCTTGATAGCCACATAGACTGCAGACTCCTGCTTGTTATTAAGAAGACTCCAGTTTCCAAGAGACCGTGTCTGCATCTCCTCGAGGATCCAGATTGAGTTGCAGTAACATGCGAGGAATAGTGGTGAGGCGGGGCTGCTGATTGTGGTTTTGATTGCCTCAAGCGTGTCTGCTTTCACTTCCATGGCTCCCGGGTAATTTTCCAGATTCGAGATATCCTCGACCCAATCTTTGAAGATATCGCTTGGCCCTTTTTCATCAAACAGGAACCTCTCCAGAAGCATCGTGAATGCATCATACTTGCTGGGTTTGCGGCTTAATCGAAAATGGTAAGGCCAATGAAGGGTCGCATAAGGCCTCATCTTGACATCTGTATCATGGTATGTGTGAAATCTCCAGTCCAATGAGGTGTTGATGTAGGCCTCAAGGCAGCGATGTAAGACGGCAGCATGGCAATCTTCGGGCTTATAATCCTCATGGCCCTCGAAATACTCCCGAACAGATAAGTGCGCAAACCGAACGAACCCGTCGTTGTCCACAATAACCATGTTGCAGCACGTGTCTAAGATAACCAGCGGACTGAGACCTAAAGAGTGATTCTCGTGCGCGAATGTCAAAGCCGACAGGAGTTCGTCCAGAGTCATCAAAGACTGTGCGCACATAAGCCATTTGATGGTCCTCTCGGCTATCAACCTGCTAGGTCTAGCCAGCTGTCGGATCCTGTCGTAGTTCTGATCATACGAAGCTTGTAAGGTCTCTGGAAGACGATTGAGCTCCTCGCGCACGTCAAGTTCAATCTTGATTCTCCGGTTGTCGCAAAGATTGTCGATCTGAACAGCCACCCAGCGAAACATGCCCATTGCCTTTTTCTCCAAATGCTCTATCAAGTCCACTTTCAGATCGTCGGATATGACTCCATTCAGAAGTGCTCCGTCATCTAGTGCCTGTTGGACATAGTGATGTATGAATCGTCGAATGTCTTGCGCGTTGTTGTCGGCTCGGATATAGATGTTGGGTAATTTGGAGAGGTGACCTCTCAGATCGCCGTCATCTCGACTAGCGACCATCACCTTGACAAGACTTGAAGAGTCTCGGATGATTGTCCGTAGTGCCGACAAGAGCTTGTGCCGTTTTGTCGGATCAACTTCATCAAGCGCATCGATAATGATAGTAGATGGGTGTTCTTCCAGGATTCTGAGAATGGTGCTGACACACTCTTCCATCGTCAGCTGCTCGATCTCACAACCTTCCTGTTCCGCCACCTCATCTTTCTCTTCAAATAGTTGAGCCACGACATCTCTGATGGCCCCGTTGGCGTGAGAAAATGCGAGTTGCTTCAACAGGCTGCGTATGATCTCAATTGGATCACTCCTCTTGATTTCAGCAGGATTCCTTGCACAATAGAAGTACAACACCGGAGCAGAGTTCTGAACACTGGCCGCTTCCTCCAGCAGACGCGATATGGTGTAGTAGATGAGCTTGGTCTTGCCGCAGCCTGGCATTCCATGTAACCAAACAATAGATGAAGTGCTCGATCGCTTCCAGGATAGAAACTCAGGATGCTGGAGCAGCCAAGAACATGAACCTTGGAGATAGTCTGTGGCTTGGGAGTTGTGATGCTTACGGACATTGATGGTAGATAACCAAGTCGTAATCCTCAATCTCTTGTCCCTGGTCAATTGACGGTACAGGTCTGCGATTTGTGAAGAGCATCGGATCATAGGTTCCTCCAGTTTGTTTAGAACCTCTAAGCATTGCTTCACCTTCGTGCCAGATGCAATCTGCTGTTCGCTCTGCACATACGTGAAGCAAGAATGAACTGCTTGAGCTTTCTTGGCAATGATGTCAAGGTATCGCTGAACCTCCATTTCCGGTGTCGAAACTGCGGACTTGACCATGCGAGTCAGCGTTCTTTTACTGAAATACCGCCGCGCCTTGGTCAGATAGCGCAGTATCAAGATGTACAGCTTCACCAGAGCCTGTCGAAGCTGAGTCTGTGACAGCGAAGTGTTCCCATCGCTGAGACATAACTGTTCAATGACGGAACAGCGAACGATGAGAGATGATACGCTCTCGATTCCATCGATCATTGCACCGAATGTTTGAGAGTCATTGCAGGCGATCTGAAGAACGAGAACAACACCCGCCCACGGAAGAGCGGCGTGAACAGGGTCGTATTGGATAGCGATGGAGCCAACTTCCTTGAAGCGCTGAACCCACGCGATAATCTTATCAACTTGGTCTCGAATGATGATCTCATCCTCGCCTCGCTTGTACTTCCATCTCTTCCGAAGGCAGACATCTCTCTTGGATTCTGCGAGACTGAGAAGTTCTTCAAGAAGGGCAATTTTATCTGTCGTTTTGTTGGTGATTGAAGCCTTATCTTCAGGCTCAAGCTCATTTAGCGCTTCTTGCCATAGCGACTCCACTGATGGCTCTAGGGATACTGTGTTCGACATCGGAACGCTCGCTGGCCTCAAGCCCATGCCGATGTTGATAAACGATGATAAGTCAAAAGATAGAGAGGTTTTTGTAAAGATGAAATTCGTTCCTGCTTAGAAAACACCAGCGCATGATGATGCGCTTCAAGGCCTCCTGCTGGCCTTCTACAGAGCCTTGCTCCGCCACTACACACCAACATTGTAGCCAATCAATGAGGTTGAAAATGGTAAATATGCACGTTTACGCAACGAATCGTTTTGAACAACGCATCCTGACAGATTTATTCAGCTAATTTGTGACGGTGTATACGCAGCCACTTCAAGTAACATCTTGGGCGGCCCAGGTGTCAGTTCTAACTCGATTAAGAATAATTACAATAAAGTGTTTATATGTCTATCTATCAAGGAAGAGAGACCCCAGATTAGTCAACACTATCTCATCCAAGTCTAATCTAAGCAGGTGCTGCGCTTTTGATCTGCTGTTCTGAAAGACGCATTTATTGAAAGTGAGTTAGGATACATCCATTTCTTGTAAAACTTCGATGGACCCAAGGTAATTAGACATACTGATGATGTCAGGCTGCCATATAGCCACTACGTCGTTGATAGCACGAGCTATGATGGACGAAGAAACTGGATTTTTCTCAGTGATCTTGACGACGTAGATGTCAGCGGCCTGGGCATATTCTCAAAGGAGACTAGCAACATGCGTTCCATGTCCGCTGGTATCTCTGACATCCCTTCTATGGAAATGTGGCTGTGTCCTTGCTCCAGCTCGTCCTCTAGTCTTCGGACGATATTCTGGTAGATTTCGGTTCGTAAGCTGTCCTTATCTGGTAAACCATCATCGAAGCCCTCACCAATACTTGGATCAAGACAGGCGTTAATGGCCATCCTAGTTTGATCCTCAAAATCCTGCTTACAAGACTCGAAGATCTGGCCTACGATCAAGAACCTGTCTTCGTTGGTCATTTCACTCGTCATAATGAGATTGTTCTCCTCAGCAATGTTCTGGGTGGGTCTCGCCTGGTGCAAGTCCATGAGTATGAGGGCAAGGCTCACGAGGCAGTGATATGGATGATAGAACAGCTCTTCATTGGGATCCACGTCATCTTCATCCTCTGGACTTCCATCACAATCTTTGGGACATTGATCTGAAGCTTTTGACTTGATGCGAACTTGAACATGTGGTTTCAAGGGAACTGCGCCGCTAGTCTTGAAGAACAAGATATCATCACTACTGAGTGTAGGCTGCAACCATTCTGTGCCATGCAGATTAAGGACGGCATATGCCAAGAGAACTGCCAAGATGCGTTTTGACTTTACATTCACAAGACCAGGCTGCTTCTCAATCAAGTGCGACAAAGAGACAACGTCTTCTGAGGCACCAGCCTCGCGTCTGCTTCGTTCAGATGGAATTTTCCATAGTTCGTTGTCTCTAACCTCGAAGTTCAGTCGGAACATCCATCGTCTCTGAGACTCCTTGATCTGTCGACATAGACTCTTAACCCTGGCTTTCTTGATGCTGTCGCCTTTCGTAGTAGTCTTTCCGGATTCATCGTTGTCATTGCTGACGAGGAACTTGACCATCGAATTGTTGATTGGTCTTATGCGAGCTTCGTGCCACAACTTATCCAAGCCCAGAAACGTATCAGAGTCGCATCCTTGAAAATCATGCTGGACTCGATATGTCTCAATACACAGGCGAGCGCCGTAGATCACTATTTGTCGAATCCAACGCAGAATACACTGACTGAGTCAATGGCCATATATCGAGGGACGGCATTTGCCTCATCTTTCGACAGAGATACTGTTCGACAATGTCCGATTTATCGACCTTGGCACTTGCCCGACAAACATCTTCTGCTTCTTTCAGGTTGTTGATCAACTCATTCTGGCGTTCTATAGATCCAAAGTCGAGGTTCTTACGGACAGATAAAAGCATTTCTTTTGCATCTAATTCTGTCTTGTCGCTCCACTGTTGCAAGACAGCTTTCAAGCCTGGCACAGTGTCCGGGTGGCCTGGTGAAGAAACAACAGAATCTGCCCCTACGCGATCGAGTGAGTGGAGAAGCCGTAATAGAAGTCGACTCTCCGCTAAGTTTGTCAAGAATAAATCTGGCACCTCATCATTGATAGTGGAGAGGATGAAGATACGAGCACTCAAGTGTAAATAGAACTTCTTAGGTTCCGGGGAGGCTCATCGTGACCGAGGGCATCGCAGACCTCGTGGAACGTCTGCAGAACCTGAGGCAGCAACGAGACCCATCCCCTCGTGAAATCAGAATCAAAGGAAGTCATGGAGGGCTCCATAAGGAATTGGGGGATTGATCACTGCTTCGTTTCATGTTGTCAGCCGCATCCTGCAGTCCTGCCACACCAAGAGTCCCATTGCTAGCTATCACAATCATTGATAGAATGCAAAGCTTCATAGTATAAGGTGCAATAACAGATGCTTGAGTGCAAAATTGAATGGTTTACTGCTTTGCTTATAACCTTCCTCTGTCTCTCGTCTACGGCTACGCTATTCATCTGTTCCCGCAAGGTAAGATACTTCGCGTCAGCCATTCGATGCAGTGGCACTTTGACGTAGCACCTCATCTCAGCCAGCAAGCACAGATCACATATCCCACCAATAACCAACAGTCACTCTGATTCGTCAAGATAAGATAGTAAGCGGACATATAAATTCTGCAGAAACTAACTTGCATACACATATCTGGAAACAGGACCAAAGCACAAGCAATTCCCTAATCAAGACAATAGCTCCAATCCTTCACTGATCACAGTCGCCATAAATCAATTACACGGCGCTGTACATATAAGTTTGACGGTTCAAGAGAACCGACAACCCCCAGCCCAAAGGCAAACACATAAGGGCAATGTACTCAGTGCCCCCACGGCCCCTCAGTATCACGAAAAACCTCCTCCCACCACTCCTGATTCGGCCCCTTGGGCGCACGCTTCGTATGCCTACAAATATCCCCAAACTTCATCTTATCCAACCTCCCCCACGCCGTATCATTCATCTGTCTCGGATATCTACTCTCATACTCCGCCGACACGCCCCAGTACCTAATTCTCCCATTGTCCAACTTCACCGTCGCGAGGGGATCCTCAGGCTCACCTTTCTTTTGAATCTGGATTTGAAGAAGAGCTCGTAAGTGGTGGTAGTACCATGGTTTGTCCCACCATGTTGAGCGTCGTCTTTTTAATCCATGCATGCCGTTGTGGTGGAGAATAACGGGGACGGTTTCGAGGAAGAAGTCGGCGTAGAGAGACATATTGTTCCAGTCTGCGTCTGGCTGGATGAGCTCCAGTGGGTTTTCTGCATTCTTGATATCCTCGGGTAGGCCTTTCAGTCGCGTTGGTGAAATGCCCAAGGCAGCGGAGTGCTCATCGATGAGTGCCTGATCACCCAGCGTGACGAAAGCACCGTGATCTCGACCCTCATCATCCTGAGTCCACTGAGTCTGCATCGATATTTGTTGACCGTAGTCAAGGCCAATATGATACTCGAGTTTGTTATCCAACATGTTTCTCATGCCGCGTCTGGGCCTTCCCTTGTCTCTCTGAAATTTCCGAAAGATCTCCTGCTCAACCACGACTTCGCCTGTAAGAGCTTGTTCACTATGCATCTTGATTCCCTGTCCAATACCGGACTCCATAGTGAACAATGACCGACGAAACAGTCGCCTCAAATCACCGGCAGGGCCGATGTAGACACCTCCATTGATCCAGCGCGGCCTATTCGTCTGCCAATGTTCTCCATCCTTCTCGGTATCAGGACCGTAGAGATCCTTTCGCTCTGGGCTCTCGGGCCATTTCTCGCATTGAATGTTGATACCCTTGTCCGCAAGACCGGAATAGCACTTCTTGCCAGTGGCCACGAGAATAGTCTGCTGCATTGGCATTTTTCCTTTCTTGTCCCACTGCTTGCGCAATCTCTCATTGGCCTCTTTATTAATCTTGTGATATCGTTCGAGCATGATCTGCGCGGGCAATTGGAACCAGACGTCGTGACCGTCGACGAGGAGAACGATATCATCCTCACTCAGTCTCTCAGATGGGTGTGCATCTGGATGCATGACTGCATCGAGATAGTGGACGATACCAGGAATCTTGGGCAAGTTGTGACCACCGTTCCAGTGAGAAATGAGTCGGTGGTCAATTCCCCAGTTGATGATGACGGGACTTGGGTAGCCGAGCGCGAGGGCAGTGACGACCGTTTTGCAGAGATCGGGGCTTGGAGAAGTAGCGGGAACGACGAGGGCGAAACGACGGTCTTCATCATGAAATTTGTGACGGTGATGCGACCAACTCGAGTTGTCCCAGTCCCTGCTCCAAGGACTCAGAATAATCAGTGATAAAGCGGAAACGGTAAAGACGAGGGCTGCGATATGGGCTCTTGGAAGCTTTCGAATATCTGGAAGGTTTGAGAGATCTGGGAGATTTGGAAGCTTTGATAGTATTGGAAGTGTTAGGAGCGCTGGGAGTGTCGGGAGTGTCGGAAGCGTTGGGAGCTTTTCAGCTGCCGGAATTTCCAACTTGATACCCATGGCGAAAGCTGAAACTCAATTGAGCATTTAGAAAAGAGGAGCGAGGTGGCTCCAGCCTGATGTCCTTATGAACGATCTAAAGAAAATAACACGTACATGCCTTGTAATGAAGGGAAGGGAAGAGAAAAGGGGGCGAAATTCCAATTCATTTCAGCCATAGATGGTGGCGCTCCTCTAGCTATTCAAAATCTGATATCAGAGGCTGTTGGTGGTAGTGTCTCAAGTACAGTCTCAGGGTGCGATAGATATTATTATCTGGAGTGGCATTTGTCTGCGCAAGGGGTTTTTTGAGGCTTTGTCTAGATGCGTGCTACTGGCTTGGCTAGAGACGTGTCTTAGACGTGAGGTCCAAGCGGGGACAAGATTCCGGCTAAGGGCAAAGATCCGCATTTCAGTTACCCTGCAGCTGTCGAATTTTGTTAGACATGGCTGTTTTGGTATGGTATCTGGCGAGTGCCTTGATGTGAGGAAAACAATTATTTATCTTTTATTTCTTTTGAACTATTTAAATATAGATATTGCCTTCTTTCGCTTACGACTGGTTCTTTGCCGACGAGTGATGAAGTCCATCGAGTCTTGGACATGTGATTGTGTACCTTGTAGAGTAGTGTATGCTTGGTCGATACTATACGAACCCACCTAACGACGGAATCATTAAAATATTAGTGTCAGCACTTAACGTCAGTGAGGAGAGCATTGGCTTAGCTCATCCTCATAATAAATGTCGTTTGGAAATGCACAGGGGCATTCTTCTTGGTTCCGCGGACGGAACTCAGAGCAGCGAGTGGATCAACCCACTCACCAATAGAAATCCGGTAGTGACGCTATTTCTTTAGACAAGGATAATGTCAATGGTTGCGCTGCATCTCTTGTAAGAGCGTAGTGAAATAAGTCACTGAGATGGAAAAATACAAAAAAGATGTGGTAGGGAGAATTGAAGTGACAAAGCTTGGAACAAGTCCCAAAGGCTTCAAGTTGAAGTCGAGATGAGTTAGCAAGTCTATGAATTGATTATTAGTTCGGCAGTTTCTCAATTGGGCCAAGCGGCTCACCTGTAGACTAACTCCAGGCTACAGTGGCTCAGACCAGTGAACTCACCAATCAACTACGATCATAGCGTTTAGTCTTAGAATCACGCGAATTCTCTCGTCTCAAATATCGTCCTTTCTTCTCAAATTATTCTTTTATTGCCACCAAAATGTCGCCTAGAAGGAGCGCGAGAATTCGGAACATTGACTTGGGTGTCACTGCCGCTGCTGCCCCACCAAGAAGGAAGCGCAAAGCCCCAGCTGAAGACGAGAAAGATGAGCCGACAACAAAGGAGAAGAAAGCATCGGTAAAGAAGGTCAAAGCGACAAAACCAGCCGGTGGAAATGAAAAATTGAAGACCAATGTAACAGCCGAAACTGAGTCTCAGAATGAGACGGTGACAGTCCCTGATGATGTCTTATCAGTCTTGCCTGCCGAGATCCTACAACAGATCCTCGAAAGCGTCAGTTCCCAAGAATCCCAACCCTATTTGTCAAATACTGACATAAATCCAGGTCAATGGCCCAAAGAGTATGGTCAAGATGGCCTGCACCTCCAAGCGCTACTACTCCCTCGTCATGGACATCCTTCACAAACGCATCTCCGTCTCAACATCCTTCTGGGCGCACATACCTCACGTCATCCGTCGCATTGAACCTCATCTAAGCATAGCCCAAAAGAAACAGCTCAAGAGAGAAGGACAGTATAAGGGTCAGCAGGAGAAGTTCTCAACTCGTCTTGATCCAAATGCCGTGCCTCCTTGTGCCCGCAATGTCCGGCAGATGGTTATTGGAAAGATTGATCCTGGCAAGAAGCATAAACCATTCTTGCTGCGATATTTCGAAGAGGTTTTGAAGAATCTTCATAACTTGGAGGTCTTAGATGCCGAGGATCTCACTGAGTAAGTCGACCTACGCATAGCCTCTGTGTCATACTAACAAGATTGAAGGTCGATGGCGGACAGTCTTTCAAAACTGAAGAATCTCAAAGCTTTACGACTCAACCCTTACCAACGTAGCATAAGTTCCGAAGCTATTATGCCACTCGCCAGCCTCTGCAATCTCGAGCACATCTGCATCGAAGATAGATCTTGGGGCTCAATCACTGTAACTGACGAAAAGGTCCTACAGAGCATGCTCCTCAACTCCCTATCGACGCTTCAGAGTCTGGACATAAGAACAGCCAAATATTACTCTGAATTTCTAGGCGACTGGGAAGACCAGATCAAAGCTCGCAACCCTGAGGCTATGAAGCAAGAGCATGATTTCACGGCGCTCAAATCACTTAGACTACATGGTATCTCCTTCACTGGTGATTTCTGTGGAAACGTCATGCCGAATCTCACGAGAGCCTTTGACTTTCTCAAGCTAAGGGAGCTTAAGCTTATGAACCTGGAAGAGGGACAGCTCACGTTTTTCAAACATCTTCAGGATCTGTTTAGCAAAGCTGACAAGCGTGATATTCACCTGCGAAGACTATGCTTGGAGATGAAAGGACCTGGATATAAATCAAGCTACGCTGAAACAGAGGTACACCTCGAGGGCATGTATCGATTTGTCTCAGCGTTTGATTCATTGAACAGCTTGGAGATACATGAATATAACATGTATAACAAGAATGTGCAGCCGAATCCTGGACTGTCGAGACGATTGCTGCAGTCTGTTGTGAAGCATACAGAGCTGGAAACACTGCGCTTTCATTATCGACATATGGGTAGTGAGCCATGGGGGATCCCGTTTGTCTCAGCAGACACTGTGAATATCTTGGTCAAGAACCTCCCTTCACTACGAGTTTTTGAGTTTGCGCCCCAAGAGGATAACCTTGTAAATTACTACGCTTTCTTCCGATGAATGTAAATACTGACGCTAACTAGGATGCAATGGCCCGCGCTCTCTCACGCGCGAAAAGTCTAACAACGCTGCTCTGTCCCAACTATAAAAGCTTTTACGAAGACCGAGAAAACGCCCACTTGACACTTACCAAGACTCTACTCGGGGGATTCCTGGAGAACGCCAGCAGCAGCGAGGAGTTCATATGGGAGAAGCATTATAAGCTGAATCGTATGACAATAGGATGGACGGACTTCGGCATCAGATCGGGACTGAAGCCAAAGAAGGGATTTGAGAAACCTGTGAAGATCATAAAGGGCGATCGTGTGGTGGTAGTGCAGGATATGCAGCCTAAGAAGTGGGATCATTCTTCGCAGGTTTATTACACTGCTGATAGTCGATGGGTGGATCATGTTACGCGGCCGGAGCGTCGTGAAGGACCGTTGCAGCTTGTGTACGATGATTGAGAATTGGAGACTGGCGTTGCGTTGTGATTAGTATCGAATGAAGTAAGAGGACGGAAAAGGCATGCTTAGTTTGCGGAATTATGGCATATCTAACTAGCTCAGATACCGTTGAAGACATTTTATTCTCTAGCCTAGAGATTCATCGTAAGATGGTCAATCACACCACAGTCCTTTTCTTCTCCTCCAGGTAACTTGCTTATAATCCACACTGGGGATTTAAGCCGTAATTCGACCTTTTTCTGTCCATCGTCCTGAACACCCCACGACACGGTGGCAGTGTTGCTTGAACCAAGGGCTACCTTTGCCCTCAACTCTTGACTCAAGTTCAGCCTCGGCGAAAATAAGATTTTGCTTGACCCTGGAGCTATGACGTGCAGACCAGCCAGCTCTGTACAGTACTCGTAGATAGGAACACTGCCCCAAGCATGGCAATCTGAGCGCTGCCTCACGTCATCCTCTTCCCAGGTTGTGAGGTTATTCGCCAACATTTTTCGCCAAGGGTCCCAGACTTGTCCCCACGCTGATTCATAGACTTCGTCGCCAGCGAGAGCAAACGCCCTCAGGGCATAGAACATCATGACATAGGAACATTTAGAAAAGTCTGGATCAGAGAATGACTCCTGAAGGAGGCGTGGCCGTTCCTCGGCGGTGGCGGCGCCACAGAGGACGGCGAATACTTGGCAATGCTGGGAGTAAGCCCCCTGACACGCGATCTCAGCCGTCGAATCCGTGAAGAATTTCCCATCGAAGCAGTGAGTGCGGACCGCCTTGACTACAGATGCCGCGCGGGATTCGTACTCGTCGGCGTAGCCAGGTCGACCGACATCTCGGACCAGGTGAGCAGCCTGCTTCAGGACATAGGCGTAAAGCATACTGAAGTAAGTATGGCGGTTCGATTCCCGACCGGACGTTGGGACTCCCTTGTCCGGGTGCGTCTCGGTTGCGCCCCAAGTAGTAACCCAGTCGACATACTGCCAGACATCCTCCGGAAATCCGCTAACAAGGCCCAAGTTGTCTATATGAGACTCGAAGAACTCGAAAACACCATCAATTCGAGGAAGGAATGATCGTGTATATGCTGTATCGCCGAAGTATAGGTGGTGGTCGCAGATCTGGAGGACCCAGTACAGTGAGAAGCCAGCGATGATTTGCGGCACGTGGGAGGGGAAGCGAGACTGCGTTAAACCCTCAGGGGTCACGGATGCGGCAAAGTTGGTGATTGTCTGCCTCATCAATCTGTCGTCACCAGAAAGAAGATAGTGAAATAGGCCGACGGAACGAGAATCTCCAGAGTACCTAGAGAATGGTCAATCAGGGCAATGTGGCTTATGAAGGCTATACTGACTGAAGTTGTTCATAGAAGGGGCAGTCTGAGTACCCGTCAAACATGCAGTTCCTCATAGTCCTGATGGAGACATCCCATATCTGTTTACCGTCCTTGTCTCCTGGCTCGTCCCAGCTTGCCTTGACTGCAAGTGGGTAGTTGACCTGGGTGGCATCAAAAGAGGACAACTCAACGGATTCGGCTCCAGCTGTGATTTCCCATCGCATAACGCGAAATGTTCTAAACCAAAATGGTTCGTACACGACGGTCTGCGACGCTGGCAGGTCCAGAGTTATGTCATCATACGGGCCTATGATATGGCCATTGGCCGCATCCAGCCGGTCAGATTTCGACCTGAGGAATGGATAAGAGCGCGGTTCATGTTCATAACCCTCACTGTAGATCACTCTGATTCGAATCTGGCTTTTTTGAGTCGCCTTGAATGTCCATCGCAGGAATGCCGTTGAGTGCACGTCCGCCTGGACCTCGAGCGTGTGTGAAGACCCGGCTGCCAGAGTAAGAGGACGCTGTCCCGAGAGATACGCAATCCAGTCATCAGAGTTCAAGCTTCCGGTGTTCTTTCTAACGGTACTGACACTAACGGAGGTTTGCTCTGGAGTGGGGATGACGCGAGATCGTAGACGCCATGGCGAAAGCTCTCCGTTAAGTGTCTTGATGTTGTATGGGACTGGTGTGACTTTCTCTTTGGTGGAACTGGGGACGATGTGTTCGTTAATCTGATGAGAGTTAGTGTGCTTTTCCAAAACGAAATCTAAAACTCACATGAAGGAAGACATCGTCCGGTCTTCCCATTGGAAATAGGATCGAGTTGTCCTCTTCAGCCAACCAGCCTTCACGAGAGTCAAGACTAATGAATTCCCCGTCCGACTCAACACCACCAATAATAGTTAGCCCTGGAAAAGAGGTTCTCTCGAAAGGCATTCCACCCCGAGAAGCCGCAAAATAGCGGATCACCACGAAGTAGATCTCATTATCGCCTTCTTTGAGATGAGGAGCGATGTCGAGCGAGTCATAATACCATATCAGAGGACTACCTCTCGCTGGCCCAACCGTTACTCGAGTACCATTGACGATAAGCTTGTAGCGCGTATCGGCCGAGAAATGAAGAAGCGCTCGAATTGGCTGAGATGGGAGAGTAAACTTGCGGCTGAATGTGACAATACGTGCAGCCGTGTTTTGTTTGGAGGAGTCGACCCAGTCAGGAACCCAGATCCAATTGGATTGGAGCTGATTGATGATCTACAGCGCGAATTAGTTTCATGATGCATAGAGTGAGAGAGACCAAGATGGTGGCTACTTGTTGATCCTGTGATGGCGCCATTAGATCGTTTCCCAGCACCGTAAATGTCTACTTGCAGCGAACAGACTTACAAAAAAAGAGAGAGAAGACATGTGGAGTTAATATCCAAAGGGTTACTAGGCTGGGACATGTCATTCCTGCTTACATATGTAGCTTGTATCGCCTCGGGTTATATCAAGGCGAGCCATGTGCCGAGTGCGGGGCAACTAATCCAAAGTCGAAAAACAGCGCATTTGCTAGTTTGACGGCGCCAGCTGATCATTTATGAGTCCACGACGCTAGCTGACAATGAGGGGAAACGGCAGGCCTAATTCAACAGGTCGGGGTAACAGAGTGTTGATCATTATATCATGTTCCTTTGTTACGACTAAACTAACCATATCGCACAAGACAGCGACCAAATTTCCTAGCATTGTCCTCCAATCCTAATGCATTCGAAAAGCCAGTCTCGAAAGCCAGCGCCTCAGTCTAGTAACATTGTCTAAACCCCAACTACATCACCGACCTCCGACTTTGAGATAAGTCACCAAGTTACATGTTAAAGTGACACCAGTAGAGCTTCTGAAGCCTGAAGAGTAAATGTCGCCTTTCCAGCCGAGACAACAGCCGATTCAACCGTGCTCTGACCTTGAATTTTGCATGATCCATTCTCAAAGGTCTGCCCAGCAACGGTCGGGCTCTGACCGGCATCGACTCTGGACGTGGAAGCGGCGGCAGTGAGCCTCTTGGCTGAAACAGTGGAACCAGAAAGCCCGACTAGGGTAAAGGTTTGAGAAGAACGAGAACCACTGGTGTAGTAGTCAGAGTTATACAGAAGAACTCTGATGGGCTTGTTATCTTTGTAGATGGCATATGCTGCGTATCCGGTTGTCTGATCATCCAAGGGGGCGATCTTGTCGGCGCCAGCGAGAGCCATTGTGGCAAAGTAGGCTCCGAAATAGGGAGAACCCATTGAGTACTTTCCCCACCAGCAGTACTGGCCTGTTGGTCAAGGTGTTAGTTGTTGTCAGGACTGTGGACTAGGATGTACTTACAATTTCCGATGGTGCCATGGTGGAAGTACAAAGTCTGCAATAAGTTAGCTACAGAGCTGGAAGAGATCCACGGTGCTTTGTACCTCTGTTCCCATGATCAGGGCTTGCATGACATAGTCGAGGAGCCAGAGTCCGGCACCGTAAGTTGGGCTGATTCCGCCACCGCCCTGAGTAGCTAAGGGACATCGTTAGGCATGTCAAACTACTTGACCTGGACGATGACTTACCAGAGTTCGTTTCTCCAAACACATGAGGCTTGTTCTGAGCCGCCGCAGCCGCGACTTCTTTCGCAAAAGGCTTGATCTGGGATGCAATGGCGCTGTGGCTCATCAAATTGGCTAGATTGGCGGTGCTCTTTGACTGGGGGTAATTGTGAGAGCAGTACTGTCTAACATAGCTGTTTGCTTGGCCCTCGGCTGCAGTCAGACCAGCGATGCTCATCGGGCTGGTTCCGAAAAATACACCGGCCGAGATGAGGTTAGATGTGGAAAGATTTCCACACACGGCGTCTTGCCAGGATACCTCGCTGGCGTAGTCAGCTGAAGCTGTCCAGGCAGAGCCCTGGGCGATAGGGTCGCTGCTGCTGAAAACTGACACACATTTAGCCGCGAGTAAATATTAGTTAGTGAATGGAACGTACAGTTGGGCTCGTTGCCAAGCTCAATGGCATGGAGGCTGTCAATTTCATCCTTTGCCTTGGCTGCAGCAGCGACGGTGTTTGCAAGGTTGTTGAGGCGGCGATTAAAGCCTATGGTTACTTTCCCATCGTATGTGCCCGCCAAGGACATGAAGGACGGCCCGAATGTTAGTGAACTTGGCGCATCTCCAGAGTTGGCCACTGTATAAGTTACTTCTTGGCTAGAGGATGCATTGTAAGTAGACCGGTCCCTGTTAGACATGTAAGCAGCAACGAAACAAGCGAGAACATGAATCATACTGTGTAGTTCCTCCGATCCTGATCGGCGGCCAAGTTCCCGACAGATCCTTCAAATTCTCCAAACAAGTCGACGTGCTAGGTACATCATTCCAGTAGCCCGGGAAAGCGAAGAACTCGAATCTGCGGATAGTTAGAAAATTTAATTTACGTTGGTCATACTATCTCTACTCACGAAACGCCCACTGGGGCATCGGCAAGCTGGGCGCTTGAGTTGGACGGCGGCGATGATGGGACGTTGAAAGTCAAGCCCGAGACGGTGGCGATCTGGGCAATGAACCAGGCGGTGCTAAGAAACGAGGCCATTCTTGAGATACAATTAGCAATAGGAGTTTTGTTAAAGGAAGCTTTGCAAGATGGTTGTGATAGTCTAGGTAAATCTCTTTTATTTTACGTGGCATTTAGCTGCCTTTTATCCTTTAGACTTAAAGACTTCTGACTTATTTCGTTGATCGTCGGAGTGAAATCACCTGGAATACATGCCTGAATCCCGTCTCTGCACAACTTGGCCACGTACACTCAGGGTTGGCAATTAATTATTAAAAGTATAGTATAACCTCTAATTAAAATTAAATTAGCTTAATTTAATTTTTAATTAAATTAAAAATAAAAATATTTTTACTTTCACTTTAAATTAAATGTAAAACTTTTTACTTTTTAAAAGTATATATAAGTATTTTTACTTTATATTAAAAGTAATTATAAATAATTTTATGTTAAAAGTAAAATTACTTATTTATATTATTAATTTAAAATAAAAGTATAATAGTTACATCTAACCACTATGCTACAGAGCAAAAGATTGAGCTATAACTACTATTGTAGCAATTACAGTGGTACATATAGCTGCTTATGGAAGCCTTACAGCGCTGTTACAGGCATAAATCGAAACACAATGCTCCCTCTTCAGTGGCTTACGACCCGGAAGCCTGCTGCAGCCGGCCATTATAGGGGGAACGAAGCCCTGTAAGCAGTGCAGCTGCCAACCCCTAAGGCAAACCCTGCAGTCGCCCTAACCGCATTAAGAAGGCCTTGTGAGCAGCTATTCCAAAGGATGGGGAATTAAACTGTGGAATTGGAATAATGGCAGGGTCGGGTATATCTAGTTAAAACCTCGGCTAGTCCTCGGAAGCTGAGGGGTTTACATGTATAATTTCCCCTCTTTGAGGAAGAAGACAGAAAATAGAATCATGGCTTTCCAACATAAACCCTTGACCATTAGGCCACCTGCTTATAGTAATTATTATATAATAATTATATTTAACCACTATGCCATAAGGTAAAAAATTAAGCTATAACAATTATTATAATAATTATAATAATATATATAGCTATTTATAGAAGCTTTATAATATTATTATAAATATAAATTATAATAAAAAGTAATATATTTTATTTTTAATTTAAAGTAAAATTATTAAAAAGTTTTTATAAAAAACTAATAATTTAAAGTTAAATAAATTTTTAATTTAAAAATATATTTAAAAATATCCTCAATTTAAACTACTAACTTTTTATTGATTTCACTTTATCTATTTTTATACACAAGGTCGATTAGTTATATGCCTCACTATATGTATTTAATTAATTGAGGTTAATTTAACTTTTGCCAATTAACTTATATAAAGTACTAGACTCAACACAATTCCTTCAATTCTGACTTTAGTAGAATTCCTAAACCCTGCCTTTACTCTATATTTATCTTAAACTCTATATATAGACTCCCCTTATTAATTCAGAAGTAGCTCTTTAGTAATATTAGCTGCCCTTATAGATATACTAAAGAGCCACTCTTTATATATAGCTAAGTTACTTATAAAAATAATAAAAAAAAGCTATTTTATTTAACTAAAGAGAATAACTTTTCCTTAAGGCTCTTTTTAAATTTTTAAGACTTAATAGCTTATTATTAATTTAATGCCTTTGTTTCATATAATTAATTAATTAAATTAAGTTATAATTAAAAATTATTATTTTAATAAAATTAAATTTATATTTTAATATAAAGTTCTTCTTAATAATAATTATTATTATATAAATTATATTAAATTCTTTTTTATTAATTATCTTTAAAGTAAGCTTAATAGCTAAATTAAAATTATAATTAATTATATTATAAATATAATTATATAGCTATAAGTTATTTTATATAATAAGCATTAAGGCAATATAGCTATTATATTATTAATAAAAAGGTTTAAAAGTAAAGAGAAAGTTAAGTTAAATAATATATTTATAAGTTTATAGCTTAATTTTTTACTTAATTAAGCTTTAATTAATCTTTAAGTAGAAGTATAATATATAAATTAAGTATAGTATTTCTTTAGATAGATTAAAGAAAGAAGGTTAACTTAGCTGCTAAGAGGTAATTAATATTTATATTGCTTAATTAAGACAGTAATTGCATTATTAAGGTAAATAAACTTAATTTAATATTGACTTTTATTTTAATGGCCTACTATAGAGGTTTTACTATTTAAGTTATTAATAAAAAAGCTAAAAATGTTACGATTTGTGCCCATAACAGCGCTGTAAGGCTTCTATAAGCAGCTATACGCACCACTGTAATTGCTATAATAGCAGTTATAGTCCAATCTTTTGCCCTGTGGCGTAGTGGTTAGGTGTGACCATTACAAAAAAGCTAAATAGCTTTTTATAAAGTTAAAATAAAAAAATAAAAATATATTTATATATAATTAATTTTAAGTATTATTTTATTACTTTATTTTATAATTTAATTTAATTTATTATTAATTAATTAAGTTAATTTTAATTTATTAATTAGTCTTTATAGTTTTCTCTTAAATATTAAACTCTTTGTTTTTAATTTATTTTTATTTCTTTCTTTTTCTCTTTTTTATTTTATAATTATCCTTATTTCTTATAATAAAATATTTATACCTTTAATTTAATTAATTAAGCTATATATTTTAACTTTTCAAACTATATTAAGTATATAGTATTACTGTTGATTAATATAATATTATTACTAAATGCCTATTATTATAATATTATATTTATATCTTTCTTTAATTAATCAATTAAATGTTTTAATGTCTTTCTTTAATATTTTATATATTTAATAAGATAACTATTTTATATAGTATCTTTAATTAATATTTAATAATTAAAGATAACGTGGTTGATAAGC